>CAUYSK010066150.1:0-13207 GCA_963575035.1 Avahi laniger
CAACTGGCGGCTGGCTGGGCTGGGCTGGAGAGAGAGCCTCGGCCCTCTTCCCTGCAGGTTGGTGCCATTACCTCTTCGGGTGCTTGGGGCTGGGGGCACTCCTGCTGCTGGCTGTGGTCATCCTGTGCGCCTGCCTGTGTCAGCTCCATCGCAGAGGTGAGCCCCCTCGCCCCTCATGTACCCCGCAGCGGGGGCCCTGGGCACCACCCCTTTCCTGCTGCCTTCCCCATCGGTCCTGACAGGCCCTGAGGGAGTCCGGTGGGAGAGGAGAGAGGCGTGTCAAAGAGAGAGGCCAGGGCTCTGGCGGTGGGAAGTGGGGAGTCCGCAAGGGCCACCCAGGGTGGGAGCCAGGGCTGTGCTAAGCTGCTGCTTTTCTTCCAGTGAAGAGGCTGGAGAGGAGCTGGGTGAGTCTGGGAACAGGGAAGGGGAGGGCAAGAGAGCGCCCGAGGGGTGGGGGTGGCGGGGACAGGCCCACTGAGAGCTGGGGAGGGTTTGGGGCTAGGGGACAAGGAGAGAAAAAGCTGGAGCATGAAAAGGCGGCCTGGGGGGTGGGGAGAAGTTTCCCAGAGGCACAGAGGTAAAAAGATGGGAGGTGGGGGCAGAACTGCAGGGAGGGATCTGAGGGTGGCTCCTCTCATGGCCCCTTCTGTCCTGGCCCAGGCCCAGCTCTCTGAGCAGGAGCTCCACTATGCATCTCTGCAGAGGCTGCCCGTGCCCAGCAGTGGGGAACCTGACCCCTGGGGCAGAGAAGAGGAAGGCACCAAGGCAGACCTCAGCGCCGACTATGCCTGCATCGCCAATAAGAAACCCACCTAAGCACCCCAGATGCCTCCCTGGACCCAGGCAGGTGGGCAGGGTCATCCTGTTGTTCACCCAGTAAAGACTGTGGTCCCCCCACCTCTGTGTCTCAGTCCTCTCAGTCCAACTTGACCCCCATTCAAAATGACCATCATCAAAACTCACGTGGCTCCCCTCCCACCCACTCTGGGGTTGAGTAGAGATTTATCGGGTGAATAAGGCTGGAGCTTCTCCAAGGGACAGAAAAGAGTATTTGTGGCCTGGCAGGAAGGGGCAGTCCACAAGTAGGAATAATTAGATCTGATAATCCCCATTTCTCAGGAGAACCGGGCTCAGCCTCCTGGGCCTGGGAAGCTCCCTCCTTGGAACACTGCAGGTCAGACTCGGTGGGAGGAGTTAAGAGCGGGGGTCCCAGAGAGAGGCACACTGGACATCTCAAGAACGGAGAAGAAAGTCCAGGACACTCATAAGGAGGAGTTAGTTGTGGGGCAGAGAGGGATTTACTGGGGTCTTTTGAGGAAGGCCAGGGATCATTGGCATCTGGAATGACTCCTCAGAGGCCGTCCAAGGAGTGGCAGTGTGTTCCCATGTGACAGTGGCCTGGTCGGAGAGAGAACAGGAGACGCCCCGTGTCACCATCCCAAAGCTCTCCTTCTCGGTCTCCGTCCCTGCTTCTCCAGCCCTCCTACTGTCCCTCCCAACCCATCCACCATTGCCCGGCTCCTTCACTCACATTTGCCCTGGCAGTGGAGGGTGCTGCCCATGGCCGCAGACAGAAGGCTGAAGGCATAGAGTCCAGCCCGAAGGGGGAGGACTGTGCCGGCCCCTAGCTGAGGAGGTCCTGCATGGGGGTGTCGAAGAGGAAGCGGCTCGCACAGGCTCAGGAGGGGCAGAGGGCAGGGGGCCTCAGAGGAGGATCCCTGACTCCCAGGGACATTGCCGAGGAGACATCGCCTCCCAGTGCCTCATCTTTCTCCACCACCAGCCAAGTCCCATTCCCTGTCCCGACACCCAGGCCCAGCACCTTCACACTGCACAAGTAGACGCCGGCGTCATGGCCTCGGGTGTCCCAGATGTACAGCTCAGCCTGGTGGTCACAGAGGAAGTGGGAAGAGGCAAGAGGGGCCAGGTGGCCCCTGAACTCTGGGATCTTGTTCCTCGCCTCCTTCCCCGGAGCCACCTTGTCTTGGAACCACGTGACAGAGCCAATCGCCAGTCTCCCTCGGCCAGCATTGAAGGAGCAGGGCGGGAAGGCAGAGGACCCTTCCTGAGTGTGAATTTCAGGGGGCTGGGACACCCAGAGAGCACAGGATCCTGGGGGCAGAGAGGAGAGGAGAACCATCTCTCCAGTTACTCCAGAGAAAAAAGAGAGCTAGGAGTAGAATATCCCAGCTGTCTCCATGCATGGATGCACAGGGACCAACACTGTGGGGCCTCATCAAACCCTTTCCTCTTTGCCAATCTAATTTCTTAACATTGCTTATTGGATCATTTTTCAAATTCTTTCCCATACCAACTCTCACCCTCGCCCTCTGCCATCTCCTCCAGCTGTGTTCACTACTAACTTGCGTAGCCGAAATTTAACTGGTCCCAGTGAAGCTGAAGCTCTGGAATGAATGTGGCAGCCTAGTTAACTACCATCACTAATTGTTTTATTCCAGGTATTGTTTTAGTACCAGCAGCATTCTATGGTAAGCCATCCTTGCTCTTGCTTTTTGTTAAAGAGCATGAACTAATTAAATCTCCAGGTGAAGACATGGCTGTAATTGGTTGAGATTCCTATTTAACTCATCCATATTGATGAATTAAACCAAATATTAAAATTTCTAATTAAATTCTCTACCTGGGTAAATTGACTACTCATTCTATCTCAGTCATTCTCAAACTTGAGGGTGTATGGAAATTACCTGCAGTGTTTGTTGAGACAGATTCCTGGGCCCACCCCCACAGTTTTTGATTCGGTAGGTCTGGAGTGGGACCTGAGAATTTGTCCCAGGTTCCCAGGAATCCACATTTTGAGAACCTCTGTGTTTAGTTAATGAAAATGCCTCACAGTTAAGGTCTCTCAGTCCATTAAAAACAGTTTCACTAAGAAATTTATCTTAGATATAATTGGGTCTCTCAAACTCCTAATTATACTAGGGCTGTCCAGAAAATATCCAGCCATTGCTGATATAATGAGAACTGGTACATGGCTGGATACTTTCCGGACAGCCCTTATATCTAGACCCTAGGGTCTCAATGTTCAGCCCCCACCAACCCTGTGCCCTGGGGCATCTAGCCCAGCCTCCCCCATCTCCCTCCTCCCGGCCTCACACCCCTTGGGGTCCTGAGTGCATGCCTGTCACCTGGATGGGCTGTGATCAAGATAAGTGACGGCGTCCAGGCCATGTTGGAGATGTCCCAGTTGACAAGGGGGACTTGAGCAGTAAGGTCTGGGTGAAGGAGGAATGACCCACCTCTTGTGGCCAGGTCTTTGGTCACCAGATGGGGGGTGGGGAGTTTCCGGTGACTCATGGGACTCACGCATCACTTGCCAAGGACCTCAACTGCCAGGGATCTCAAGCATCAAATGCATGCCTCCCTGAGGAGAGAGGATCTGCCGATGCAGATGTCTGGGTGTCTGGGGGCAAAGGGGCCAGCTTGTGGGCAAGTTGCTGAAGTATGTGAGGCAGGGAAGGAAGGGGGCTGAGACGGCTGCTAACCCAAGGGTGGGTGGGTGGAAGAGTGGGTGAGACCAGGATGTGGTTCCTTCCGAGGTTCAAGAAAACCAGCCCTTTACCCAGAATAAGCCTCCAGGAGCCCTACTGGGCCCAGAAGCCAACCTACTTCCCTTCCCCATTGCTCACCAGTGCCCAGGCCCATGCCACCCCTTCCCCTCCTGGAGTCGGACCCTCCCCCAGCAGACCCTCCAGGGCTGCTCTAGAATTTCTGTAATGAGAGGATTATGAGGAGGAAGCTGATTGATGGGAGTTGGGGTGGGGGTTACTACAGACTGTGTCTGGAAGCTCTATTTGCATAGCAATCACCCTGTTTTACTTTGATAGTGTTTTTTTTTAAAACTTTTTTGTATTTTTTATTTTTTTAGAAACAGGGTCTCACTTTGTCACTCAGGCTGGAGTGCAGTGGCTTGATCATAGCTCACTGTAACCTCCAACTCCTGGGCTCAAGCAATTCTCCTGTCTCAGGGTCCTGAGTAGCTGGGACTACAGGCTGGCCAGGCTATACTCTGACGGTGTTAGCTCTGGTGGTTTGGCAGAGGAGTGAGTGCAGCTGACAGAGAAGTTCGGACCCACTCATATTCAGATCTCCATTAAAGGAATACACCCTAGCAGAGGTCAGCTTTATCTAGTGCCTTTCTTTCAACAGGGACTTATCACCCATTGGAAATCCAATCATTTATATTTTATTCACCATTTAACTCACATTTATTGAGAAGCTACAGAGCATGTGTTTTTACACACACAAATGAAAGACACAATGCATTATACGTAACTCCAAGGTTATACAGAGACATTTTGTGTTCGGTTCCAGACTACTGCAATAAAGTGAATATCACAATAAAGTGAGTCACAGATTTTTTTGCTTTCCCAGTACACATAAAAGTTATGTTTCAATCCCAGCACTTTGGAAGGCCCAGGCAGGAGGATCACTTGAGGTCAGGAGTTTAAGACCAGCCTGAGCAAGAGCAAGAACCTGTTTCTATAAAAAAATAGAAAAATTATTCAGGCGTGATGGAATGCACCTATAATCTCAGCTATCAGTAGGCGGCGAGGCAGGAGGATCGCTGGAGCCCAGGAGTTTGAGGTTGCAGTGAGCTATGATGATGCCACTGCACTCTAGCCCTGGTGACAGAGTGAGACCCTGTCTCAAAAACAAAAAAGTTATGTTTCACTATACCGTGGTCTATTAAGTGCGCAATAGCATTATGTCTAAAAAGTGTACATACCTTAATTTTAAAATATTTTATTGCTAAAAAATGCTAAGGATCATCCGAGTCTTCATGAGTCTTGATCTTTTTGCTGGTGGAGGGTCTCGCCTTGATGTTGATGACTGCTGACTGATCGGGGTGGTGGTTGCTGAAGGTTGGGATGGCTGTGGCAATTTCTTTTCTTTTTTTTTTTTTTGAGACAGCATCTTGCTATGTTGCCCAGGCTGGTCTCAAACTCTTGGACTCAAGTGATCCTACCACCTCAGCCTCCAGAGTGGCTGAGATTATAGACATGCCACTACACTCAGTGGCAATTTCTTAAAATAAGACAACAACGAAGTTTGCCACATCGATTAACTCTTCCTTTCACAAACGATTTCTCTGTAGCATGCGATGCTGTTTGATGTGCTGTACTCTAGCCGGGCAACGGAGCAAGGCTTTGCCTCAAAGGAAAAAAAAAGAAGAAATCACTTTCTTTGTTCATTCGTAAGAAGCAACTTGTCATCCATTCAAGTTTTATCATGAGATTGCAGCAATTCAGTTACATCTTCAGGCTCCACTTCTAATTCTAGTTTCCTGCTATTCCTGTAGTTACTTCCTCCACTGAAGACCCTCAAAATCATCCATGAGGATTAGAACCAACTTTTTCCAAAACTCCTGTTAATGTTGATATTTTGGCCTCCTTCCATGAATCACAGGTGTTCTTAATGGCATCTAGAATGGAGAATCCTTTCCGGAAGATTTTTCACTTTATTTTGCCCAGACCCATCAGAGCGATCCCTATCTACGGCAGCTACAGCCTTGCAAAATGTATTTCTTAAACAGTAAGACTTGAAAGTCGAAATTACTCCTTGATCCATGGGCTGCAGAATGGATGTTGTGTTAGCAGGCATGAAAACAACATTAATCTCCTTGTACATCTTCATCAGAGCTCTTGGGTGACTAGGTGCATTGTCAATGAGCCCTAGCAATTTGAAAGGAATCTTTTCGAGCAGTGGGCCTCACCAGTGGACTTGAAATATCCAGTAAGCCATGCTGTAAAGATGTGCTGTCATCCAGGCTTTGTTGTTCCATTTATAGAGTCGAGGCAGAGTAAATTTAGCATAATTCGTGCTGGGTGCAGCGGTGTGAGCCTGTAGTCCCAGCTACTCTGGAGGCTGAGGTGGTGGGATGGCTTGAAGCCAAGAGTTCAAGGCTGCAGTACACTATGACCAAGCCTGTGAATAGCCACTGCACACTGCTCTCCAACTCCTGGCCTCCAGCGATCCTCCCACCTCAGCCTTCCAAAGTGCAGGGATTACAGGTGTGAGCCACGGCGCCCGACCAATTTCTAGGTTGTGATTTAAATTGAGAAATTGAAAGATGACACTTCCTTTCACTTGAACACTCAGAGGTCATTGTAGGGTTATTAATTGGCCCAGTTTTAATATTGTGTCTCAGGGAATAGGGAGGCCTAAGGAGAGGGACAGCGACAGAGGAATGGTTGGTGGATGGAGCAGTCAGAACACACACAGCATTTATCAATTAAATTCTCTATCTAATGCGGGCTGGCTCGGGGTGCCCCAAAACAATCACAATAGGAACATCAAAGATCGTTGATCACAGATTTTCATAACAGGCGAAATACAATTAAAAATTTGAATATCGCAAGAGTTACCAAAACGTGACACAGAGACAGGAAGTGAGCACGTGCTGCTGGGAACACGGCGCCGATTGGCTTACTCGATGCAGGGTCGCCACAGAGCCTCAGTTTGTAGAGCACAGTGTCTGTGGACTGTGAAACGAGGTGTGCCTGCACAGGGACTAGTTCAAGAGTGCGCCAGTCACTCTGGCTCTTACACGGCTCCGGGAGATAACACAGCACGCAGAGGGGCTCTGTGTAACACGCTAGGCGAAACAGGTGCCGACCCCTCCCCACTCCATCTCTGGCTCCTTCCATGTTTTTCATGTTCTATTTTGTCCTCTGTGTCTGTGTTTCCAGCTCCGTTTCACAATACTTTGCAGATTGTCCAGTTCCCACCCATCACTGCGGCAATTCGGAGACTTCCTTTGGAGAAGCCGTAATCTCATGGTTAAGAACACTGGTTTGGATTCAGGCTGAGTTCAAATGCCAGCTCCCCCCAAAACTAGTCACATAATCGTGAACACATTATTTAAGCCACCTGGACGACCACGCATGCCGCACAGTCCGGGAAGGACCCACTCAGCCATTCTCCAGCAGCGCAGGGCCCCTCCGCAGGGCCATTTAACTGGAGGGCGGGGACCGGAGCGCCATGGTAAGGTGAGGGCTGCCCCCTGGTGGTCACAGAGCATGGGGGCCTGAGATACCAATGGTGGTTTTCTCACCTGGGCCCTAATTCCAGTTTCTGTCCTGTCTCTTACCTTGCCTCCTCCTAGCAACACCACATCCCACCACAGAGAGTCAATGTGGGGAAAATTGTCTCTACTACTTCAACTATGAGAAGCCCATGGTTTGGGGAGGGAGGTGAGGTCACCACCTGTGGGGACATGGAAGGGACAACTGGCTTGAGGATAAAACTCCATACTTTCAATTTTGCAGTGCACATTCAATCACATGATAGTACTCCACGTCTCAGGACAGTGTGGCTTAGAAGACAAATCGGCCTAAGTTGGAGTCCTGGTTCCACCACTTACACATCTGTAAAGTGGGAGTACCGCCCCATTGCGCTGCCTGAATTCAAGGGCATCCTTCTCTCCCCACCTCTCTTCTCTACCTGAGATTTCTAAACAATTTGCATCACCAAAAAGGTTTTGGATTCCAAAGACAGTACAAGGACTTTTTTTTTTTAGTCCATCTAGAATAAATCCTGGTACGTGTGTGGATTCAAGGACCCCTTTCAATAACTCTGAAACCCTTTATGGAATGTTAAACTGCAAGATGGGAACTGCTACACTAATCAGCTCAACGGGCACCAGGATGGGACGTTTCCAAAGAAACTCTTCCCAGACCCTCAAGAGGAAAGACGACAAATGGAAAACTTTGCAAGTGGATGTACGCTGGCCTGACAGACAGCTGTGGGCTCGCTGGAGGGTGGCTGAGGCCAGTAAGAGCTCAAAGCAGGAAAAGGGGTGAAAACATGGAAGGTGCAGCAATCCCACCACAGGTGACCCTGCGTCCCTGGAGGCTCCTGCCCCAAGTGTTGGCAGGGGTGAGATGTGGGTGACTTCTCTGGCCAAGTCCTCATCAATATTTTCAACTAGTGAGTGGCTCCCAGGTATAATACTTTCAGCCTCTGACAGCAGCTTGTCCTCTGAGGTTCACAGCATCCGACCCCATGACCTTTGTTCGTCTTTCCTTCTTGCTGTCATTGTTCACCCCCTCATAGTCATCAAGAGCCCACCCCTGACTCTCCAGCCTCCTCTCTATTTCAACCTCTGCCATCTTCCTGGTGGACTTCATGTCCACATAAATGACATTTTTAAACTTTGAGATACAAGTTTACATGGTAAAATGCACAGATCTTGAGTGTATAGTTTGATGACCGTTGGCCAATATGTGCACCCAGGTAACCACACTGCGATTGAGATGTGGCTAATTCCCAGCATCCCAGAAAATTCCCCCATACCCCTTTTTGGTAAATTCCTCTCCCCTCCCAGAAGCAACCATTGATTTATACCCCCATGGATTAGCTTAATCTGTTCTTGAACTTCATATCGACGGAGTCATGTAGCACACACCCTTGTAGCTGACTCCTTTCATTCTGCTTAATGTCTGTGAGATTAACCCACGTTGTCGCGTAAATCAATAGTTTGTTCCTTTTTATCGCTGAGTAGTAATCCTATATATGATGCAGCACAGCTTGGTGATTCATTCACCTGATGGTGTACAATTTGCTTGTTTCTATTTTTTGTTATTATGAATCAATCTGCTATGAACATTCTTGTATGTCTCCCAAATGCTTTCTCAATACTCTAAGTGTGTAACTTCACAGTTGTTTTGCCTTATCCACTCCAACCGTCACCTTGACTCTCCATGACCTATGCTTTGGATCCTGTCACCATGGAAGCTTTTCCACTGTGGAATCTCACGTCCTCTTTCACAGGGATATAGCCATCAGGCCTGAACCCCTCCCCACCCCCCGCCCAACTATTGTACCCTAAACAGTTGCTTTCACATCATTCTCCTGTTGGAAGACTTTTGGAATGTTTCTCCCACTTTTTTTTTTTAACACAGGGTCTTGCTCTGTCACCCAGGCTGGAGTGCAGTAGCATCATCGTAGCTCACTGCAACGTTAAACTCCTGGGCTCAAGTGATCCTCCCACCTCAGCCTCCCAAAGTGCTAGGCTTACACGTGTGAGCCACTGCATCCAGTCTCTCCCATGTTCTTTTTAAATATATATATATTTTAAAGCCACTCAAATTTAGCAGTGGGGGTTTGAATACCAATTTTAGTGACACTAATGTTAATAAGTTCTGATAACCCACTACCATCGGACCAGCCTTAAATACATTTTTAAAGTTATTATTACTATTTTTTGAAATGGGGTCTCACTATGTTGCCCAGACTGGCCTTAAACTTCTGGGCTCAAGCAATCCTGCCACTTCAGACTGTCAAGTTTAGCCGGGATCACAGGCGTGCACTGTTGCGCTCAGCTTCCTGCTTTCATTCGACACATTTTGAGAATCTGCCACGGCTTACCTGGACAGTCCCGTCATAGTCACAGTCGTCAATACTGCTTAATTCTCTGCCCAGTCCCCAGTCTGTATCTCCACCTCAGGACTTTTTCTTGAGGTCTGAGTCCAGATTTAAGAATATCCAACTCCCCCTAGAGGCCTCCCGCCGAATATTCCACAGGCATTTCAAAATCATCAGCATCAGCTGGGCTCCTGTAATCCTAGCACTTTGGGAGGCTGAGGCGAGAGGACTACTTGAGTCCAGGAGTTTGAGACCAAAATCATCAGTGTTTGCCCAAACCAGGTCAGTGTCCTATAATCCCTGTCCCAGTGAATGAGAACACAATGCATCCAGTCACTTAAAGGAAAACTTTGGGATTCCTCCTACTGCCTTCTCCCTCAGTTCCCGTATCCAAACAATCTCTGCAACCTGTCCATTCTACCTCTGAAGTGCCACGAGTGTCTTCCCCACCTCTTCATTTCTACTGCTAGTTAAGGCCCTCCTCATCTCAAGAGGAAGCTAGTCTACTTGCTTCTCTCATGGATAGTGTGGTTTCTGCTGAAACTCCATTTCACTCCACCCTCGCTGATTCATCTATTCAGTTCTTAAGAGACAGAGTCTCGCTCTGTCTGCGATCCTCCTGCCTCAGCCTCCAGAGTAGCCTGGACTACAGGCGCGCACCACCACACCCAGCTAATTTTTCTATTTTTTATAGAGGCGAAATCTTGCTCTTGCTTTTACTCAGGCTGGTCCTGAACTCCTGAGCTCAAGCAATTCTCCCGCATCGGCCTCCCAGAGTGCTAGGATTACAGGTGTGAGCCACCGCACCCAGCCCTTCGTCTCTCTCAATCTCTCTTTCCCTCCTCGCTCTCCTTATTTCTTACATCTCCCACACCTCTGTCCACAACTCTGTCTCTCCATCTTTATTCACGCTGTTTCCTCCCCACGTCTCCACCTACGCCCCACATCTCTCTGTGCCTCTCTCTCTCACACACGCTTCTGCTTATTGATCCGTTCAACAGATATTTAGTGAGCACCTTCCACGTGCAAACGTCCTGTCTCCCCACCTTTCTGTCTCTCCCCACATTGCTCTCTGTCTCGCCATCTTTCTCCATATTTTCTCTTCCCATCCCTCCCCCTCCATGTGCCTCATCCCCCCACCACCCCACGTCTCCTCTTCCTCCCTCGTCTCTCTCCGGGTGGGAGGATGAAGAAAGGCCTCTGGGGGCCAATTACCCTTCCACGGCGAGGCCTTCCTCCACTCTGCCAGGCTGGCTGGCGCCACTCCCGCGAGCCCTTGGACTTTCTGTACAGGATGCTTTTTTTAAAAAAATTAATCTACAATATTAGAAGAAGACTTACATCTCTCAGAAACTGATATATCAGGGAGGCAAAAAATTATTAAAGACGTAGAAGACTGAAAACGATTAAGCTTGGTCGAATGGAAATATGTAGAATCTTACAATGAGAAAAATTAGAAAATGACATTCTTTTCAGTTGCACATAGACATTTAGAGAAATGAATCAAAATTATACAGAATACAATTGCTGACCAAGATCCATAAGAATTTCTTTTCTTTTCTTTTTTGTTTCTTTTGAGACGGGGTCTCTGTTGCCCAGGCTGGAGTGCAGTGGTGCGATCACCTAATAATAGTTCGCTGAGTTTGCAACCTCAAACTCCCAGGCCCAAGTGATCCTCCTGCTTTAGCCTCCCAAGTAGCTGAGACTATAGGCGCACACCACTACATCCCGATAATTTTTTGTTTTTTATTTTTTTGTAGAGATGGATTCTTGCTGTGTTGACCTAGCTGATCGCGAATTCCTGGCCTCAAACAATCGTCCCACCTTGGCCTCCTAAAATGCTGGGATTATAGGTGTGAGCCACCATATCCAGCCCATGACAATTTAAGAACAATAACAGAGAATATTGTATGTTAGGAAAATTTAAAAACATGTTTCTAATGTATTTGCAAAATTTAAAAACCTACTTGTAAATAAATCAAATGCCAAAATAAAATATTATATTATAATGAAATTTAAAATATTTTCAGTTGACAAACAGTGAAAATTGTGCCTTTCAAAACTGTGACATGTCGGACAATGCTTTAAGGTGAAAAAAATAAAATTACAATTAAAAAAAACATGAGATGTAGCTAAAACAATTCATGGAAGAAAAAAATGTGCATACTAGGAAACTTTAAAAATCAATGAGTTGGCCAGGGATGATGGCTCAAGCCTGTAATCCCAGCATTTTGGGAGGCTAAGAAGGAAACATCACTTGAGGCCAGGAATTTGAGACCCTCTGTCTCTACATAAAACAAAACAAAATAAAAAATTAGCCAAGCGTAGTGGTGGTACGTGCCTGTAGTCCCAGCTACTGGGGGAGGTTGAGAGAGGAGGATTGCTTGAGCCCAGGACTTCAGGGTTGTAGTGAGCTATGATTTTGCCACCACACTCCAGCCTGGGTGACAGAGCAACACTCTGTCTCTAAAATAAATAAATAGATAGATAGATAGATAGATAACAAATAAAAGAGCTGAATAGAAATGTTAAGAAATTAGAATAAGAGGCGGGGCGCGGTGGCTCACACCTATAATCCTAGCACTCTGGGAGGCCAAGACGGCAGGATTGTTTGAGCTCAGAAGTTCGAGACCAGCGTAAGCAAGAGCAAGACCCTCTCTACTAAAAATAGAACAATTAGCCGGGTGGGTGTTGTGCCACGTGCCTGCAGTCCCAGCTACTCGGGAGGCTGAGGCAGGACAGAAGGATCACTTGAACCCAGGAGTTGGAGGTCGTAGTAAACTATGATGATGCCACTACACTCTACCCAGGGCAACAGAGAGATACTGTCTCGTTTTTTTTTTTTTCCAATAAGAAGGCATCGGGGGTTGTGAGGAGGGGTGCTCAGCTGCCTTGTTTGTTTTTGTTGAGACAGAGTTCTCTGTCACTGTGGGTAGAGTGCAGTGGCGTCATTGGGAGCTCACTGTGACCTTCAACTCCTGGGCTCAAGCCATCCTCCTGCCTCAGCCTCCTGACTACAGGCACTTGCCAACACGCCTGGCTGGGTTTTTTTCCCCCTTTCTTTTTGGCAGAGATGTGGTCTCAGTCTTGCTCAGGCTAGTCTGAAACTCCTGAGCTCAAGCGATCCCCCTACCTCAGCCTCCCAGAGTGCTAGGATTATAGGCATGAGTCACTGCACCTCACAGAGACTCTGCATTAAAAAAAAAAAAAAGATAGAAATTAGAAAAAGGGTATGGAAGTATCCTCCAAAATTAGGGAAGAATATAATAAAGATAATTTCAGAAATTAATGAAATAGAAAACAAAGAAACAATAGAGCAGGAAAGAAATATATATTTACAGAGACTACTGATAGTAATAAACTCCTGACTAAATTGATTAAGCAGAAAAAGGAGAGAAAAGGCACACATACAAAATAAATAATTTAGAGGGAATATAATCTCAGATATAGTAGATATTTAGATTGCAAAGTTTGATAAGATGAATAATATTTTTTTCTTTTTTAGAGACAAGGTGTCTCTATGTTGCCCAGGTTGGGCTCAAATTTCTGGACTCAGGGGCCGGGTGTGGTGGCTCACGCCTGTAATCCTAGCAATCTGGGAGGCCGAGGCGGGTGGATTGCTGAAGGTCAGGAGTTCGAGACCAGCCTGAGCAAGAGCTAGACCCCATCTCTACTAAAAAATAGAAAGAAATGATCTGGACAACTAAAAATATATATATAGAGAGAAAAAATAAGCCGGGCATGGTGGCAAATGCCTGTAGTCCCAGCTACTTGGGAGGCTGAGGCAGGAGGATTGCTTGAGCCCAGAAGTTTGAGGTTG
>CAUYSK010066151.1:0-16805 GCA_963575035.1 Avahi laniger
TTTGGGGTTCTTCTTCAAGAATTCCTTGCCTAGGCCGATGTCTGAAAGGGTCTTCCCAACGTCTTCATTTAGAATTCTTAAGGTTTCACGCCTTAGGTTTAAGTCTGTTATCCACCTTGAGTTGATTTTTGTGAGAGGTGAGAGGTGGAGGTCTAGTTTCAATCTTCTGCAGGTAGCTATCCAGTTTTCCCAGCACCATTTATTGAAAAGAGATTCTTTTCTCCAGTGTATGTTTTTTGTCAGCTTTGTCAAAGATTAGATTACCCTATACAGATGGTTTCATCTCTGGATTCTCAGTCCTGTTCCAGAGGTCAATGTCTCTCTTTTTCTGCCAATACCAAGCTGTCTTAGTTACTACAGCCTGGTAGTACAGCTTAAAGTCCGGTAAACTGATACCTCCCAGTAAAAGTAACTCTTTGTCCCAGCATGATTCATTGCAGTGGTACCCAACCTTTTTGGCACCAGGGACTGGTTTCATTGAAGACAATTTTTTCATCAACCAAGGGTGGGGTGTGTGGGGGGGATGGTTTCAGGATGATTCAAGTGTGTGATATTTATTGTGCAGTCAAACCTCTCTGCTAATGATAACCTCTGTATTTATAGCTGCTCCCAGCACTAGCATCACTGCCTAAGCTCCACCTCAGATCATCAGACATTAGATTCTCATAAGGAGTGTGCAGCCTAGATCCCTCGCATGTGCAGTTTACAGTAAGGTTCATACTCCTATGACACTGTAATGCTGCCGCTGGTCTGACAGGAGGCAGAACTTATGCAGTGATGGGGAGCGACTGTAAATACAGATGAAGCTTTGCTCCCTCACCCACTGCTCACCTCCTGCTGTGTGGTCTGGTTCCTAATAGGCCACAGACCAGTACCCATCTGCCACCTGGAGCTTGGAGACCTCAGATTTATTGAATAATTATTCCCTTCCCTACTGACCTGAACTGCCATATATTGGATTTCTATGTATGTGTGGGTCTGGTGGGACTCTCCTTTGTGAAATTGGTTTATTCTACCCTATCTAAATCACTACTGCTTTCTAGAAACTTTTTGTAACTGCTGGAGTCCCTCTCCCCACCATTTTTCTTAAGTACACTTCTTAAACTACTTCTGTGGTCTAATTTTCTTATATTAACATTTGTGTATATATGCAATATAAAATATTGGAGAATTCTTAGTATTTTCTAAGAAATAGTTCCATCAATCATTGATCCAGCAAACATTTGAGAATCATTTACTTTAGGAAGTTAGGCTCCTACATTGTCTCTGGAACTCTGGGCTCATTATGCCCAATATTTTGCATTACCATATCTTGTAATTGTCACCTTGCTTATCTGTCATATTCACTAGAGTTTAAGATCCTTGAACAATAGTAATTATATCTTATTTGTCTGAATCCTTAGAATGGGACTCCTTTGTACTATGTACAAAAATGATGTTCAGGAAATGTTCAAAAACTGAATGTATAAAGTCATGAAGGAATGCATTTAGGAGAAAAGATGGGGTAATTAAGAAGAGAAATTCTTAACTGGAATATCTACGTGGAAAGAATATTACAGGCCTACTGTGATTTTCACTATTCCAGGAGTGAAAGGGTGAGTGTGTGTGTGAGGCAGGAGGGAGCAAGGAGAGAGTGTGTTTAAATTTTCATTTAAACTGTATAATTTAAAAGCCATATGAGAATGAAAAGTCATGATTTTGATGAGAAACTATTAGGAAGTTTTTACAGCAGGAACTGAAGTCAAAATTAATATCCAAGGCAATTTATTAATAGTTGGTATTCATCAAGGAACTGAGATGTGGGAAACAAGTGCAAAGCATATTTGTAGCACTTTAGCATCTTATAACTCATCTCGGAAGGAATGTGTCTATTTCTGCCCTCCCTTTACCTTCCCTCCTCACCAAAAAAAAAACACCTATAAACCCTTTCATAGCAAAGATTGCATTTTGTTTTCTTGATCCCTCACTATACCAAGCATGGTGCTTAGAATATAGTTTTCTAACAATTTCTTTTAGGTAATGAATATAAGTCTATTGTATGAACTGCACAGCTGAATGAAAGTGGGACAAAAATACAAAGATTCTAAGACTGCCATTTACCCATGTGCACTGCTGACATGGATTTTTTCTTCATGGGTGACTATATATTGTGGACTTTCTGGATGATTTTACAATATTCTGCTATCTTGTAGGACTGATGTTTCTATTTTCATTTGGAGAAACAGCCACCATATACCTATTACTCTGTGGCTGCTGTTGAGAGCACTTAACAGAAAATGTTGGACTAGAAGTTTTGGCATATGGGGGCTTTTAACATAAAATATTGGATTATTAAAGCTGGAGAGGCCTGCAATAAAATACATGGTTAACATTTTTCATTTCATAAAAAGGAATAAAGTTAAGCAGCAAGATGAACTTGTTCAAGGTACCACAGCTATCAAGTGGCATAAATGAGATAATGTTATTTTTAGACTACAAAAACAGACTGTTTCTTTCAAAACAAGCTGTCTCATTAAGGAATTTGGTTTGGTTTTATCTTAAAAATTCTTCAGATACTGCTTCTGTGTAAAATATCTTTAAGACATACATATTACTGGCTTACACTTTGTGATTTCATTGTGTCATCTGACCAGAGTTACTAAATTCGTCAGTTACTAATTTAACTGAGTGTCTGCTATGTGTAAGACACTTTTCTAGGTGCTGGAGAGACAACAGTCATGGAGTGAACGTTCTAGGGCAGTGCTGTACAATAGAATATTCTACAGTGATGGAAATATTCTAAATCTACTGTCTGTTACTGCAGCCTAGTCACATGTGGCTATGGAGTACTTAAAATGTTACTAGTGGAAAAAGTTACCTATCAGGTACAATGCACACTGTTTGGGTGATGGGTACACTAAAACTCCACTTCACCCCTATTTAATTCATCTATCTTATAAAAAAACATTTGTACCCCCAAATCTATTGAAATAAAAAGTTACTAATGGGAATGAGAAAGCAAATTTTTTGTTATTTAAACTAGTTTAAATGGAAAGACCCTGACTAGTCCTGAGATGGAAAGCTATTGGGAGGTTTTGAACAGAGGAGACACATCATCTCACCTTGAACAGGATCATTCTATTGCTCTGTTGGAGAATAGGCTGTGGAAGGACAAGAGTGTAGGAGAGATCAATTGGGAGGCTATTGGAGTGGTCTGAGAGAGGCAGGGTGGGTGGCTTGGATTCAGATTTTGACAGTGGAGACTATGAAAAGTGGGCAGATTTCAGATTTTTCAAGCTGACAGGGCTTACTGATAGATCAAATATGGATTATGACAAAGGGGAAGAATCAAGATGGCCTTCAAGGTTTTGGACAAGAGTAACTGGAAGTTGACTGTGTAGATGGGGAAAACTATAGGAACAGGTTTGGAGTATGTAGAGTGGGTAAAACCAAGATTTGATTTCAGTATGTTACTTTGGGCTAAATGGAGATGTTAAATAGGCATGTACAAATCGAGAGTTCAAGAGAAAGTTCTGGACTGGATATATAGGTTTGGAAGTTCTCATATAGATGGTGTTTAAAGTCACGGAGCTGCATGAGGTCATGTATGGAATGCATGTAGATAGTATTAAATAAAACTTATGGGAGACCATTGACTGGATGAGGCTCCTGCGCTAAGCCTAATACCAAACCAACATGGAGTTTAATGTAGTTAATTGCAGGAGGCTCTGTACTCAGTTAATCTGTCTACAGTACACTTCATTTTCCTATAAATACTGTCAGATCATGTTATTGGTTGGATTTTTCTCAACCTCCTCTGGTTTGTAGGACTGTCTGATTTGTGACTCTGTTTTGTGCTTCCCGTCCACCCCCCTCCCCAAAATAAACTCAGTGAAAATTTAAACTTGTCCAGGGTTTCTTCTGTTTAACAATAGAGAAATATGAGGACTAAGCTCTGGAACATGTTATCATTTAGAGTTTGAGAAAATGACCTAGGATTTAGAATGTGGGAAGATGAGAGGGTGTGTTTGAGAATGGTTTCTAAAAGCCAAAAATTCTCAAGACCAAGAACTTCAACTGGATTTGGCTAATGTGGGGGTCACTGGTGACCTTGGTGAATGTATTTTTGTGGAGTTGTGAGGATAAAAGTCTGATTGACATGGATTCCAGAAAGCATGGGAAGAAAGAGAAATTGGAGATATACAGTAATACAGAAAATTAATTCAAAGAATTTTGCTTTATACTTGTGTGAAGAAACTTGAAACTAGCTGGAGGAAGATGTGTGATCTAAAGAAGACTGATTTAATGATGGCAGAAGCAATGGTATACTGTTACGTTAATGGAGATAATTCAGCAGAGGAATAGAAATTGAGGACGCTGGATAGAAAGATGATGATGACTGAAAAGTACTTGAGAGTGAATGGGTAGCAGGTAAGTAGAGATGTTGGCTCTTAGATAGGAGCTGGGAAGTTTTTTTTGTAGTTTTCATAGTGCCAGTTTTGAACTTTTTTATTAAATTTACTCCTAAATATATTTACAATAGCATCCAAAAGAATACGTTTTTCTTCATTTTGGGGTGGTTTATTGCTAGTATGTAGAAATAAAACCGATTTTTGTATGCCGAGCTTCCTCTCTGCATCCTTGCTAAAAACTTGCTTGTTTTAATAGTTCTTTAGTGAATTATTAGGATCATGGCATCTGCAAGTAGAGATAGTTTTACTTCTTTTGGATAGCCTTTATTATTACATTTTCTTGCTTAATTGTCCTGGCTAAAACTTCTAATAAAATGTTTAATAGGAATGGTGACAGTGGATTTCCTTGTCTTCCTTGTCTTAAAAGGAAAACATTCACTGTTTCACCATTACGTATGATCTTAGTGTGGGTTTTTCACAGATGAGTAAGTTCTCTTCTGTTTCTAATTTTTTGTGTGCTTTTTTCATGAAAGGGTGTTGGATTTTGTCAAATGAATTTTCTGCATCTATTGATGTATTGATGTTCATGTGTTTTGTCCTTTATTAATATAGTGTATTACATTGTTTTTTTGTTTTGGTTTTTTTTTTAGTTTGTTGAACCAATCTAGTATTCCTGGCATAAATTCCACTTGGTCATGGTGTGTAAAGTCTTTTTATATGTTGCTGAATTTGATTTGCAAGTCTTTTGTTGAGAATTTTTGCATTTGTTTTCATAAGGAATATTGGTTTATAATTTTCTCGTGATGTCTTCGGTTTTGGTATTAGGGTAATACAAGTCTTACAGAATGAGTTGGGAAGCATTTCCTTCTCTATTTTTTTGGTAAAGATTGTGAGGAATTGGTATTAAATGTTTCTTAAGGTTTTGGCATAATTAACCAGTGGAGTCATCTGGATCTGGGCTTTTCTTTGTGAGAAATCTTAGAATTATTAATTCAATTTCCTTGTTATAGGACTATTCATATTTTCTATTTTTAAGGCAACTTTCTAGGAATTTGTCTATTTCATCTGTTTTCTAATCTTTTGGAATATAGGTGTTCATAATTTTATATTCTTTTGTTTCTGTAAGACTGGTAGAAATGTCACCACTTTCATTCCTGATTTTACTAATTTGAGTCTTTTGTTAGTCTAGTTAAAGTCTTTGGTAAATTCTGTTTCTTTGCAAAGAGCCACATTTTTAATATTTTCCTATTCTCTAATTCTCACTTTTATTTACTTCTCATGTCTGGTTTAGCTTTAGTTTTTTATTCTTTTTCCAATGTCCCAAGGTGGAAAGTTACATTTTTGACTTAAGAATTTTCTTTTTTATGTGGGCATTTACCGTTATAAGTTTTCTTTTTAGCACTGCTATAGCTGTATCCCATGAGTTTTCATGTATTGTCTGTGTTGTCATTGCAAAGTATTCAAGTTTTCTAGTGATTTGACTTACTGGTTTTTAGCAGTTTATTGTTCAATTTCCACATATTTGTGAACTTCCCAACTTTCTATTATTTCTAATTTCATGTCGCTCCATAAATTCATATTACTATATTAGAGACAGAAATGATCTCAGGAGTTTTGCAGGGCTTTGCCCTGAAGGAATATGTGAGTGTGTTATTTTGCGTATCAAAAGCTGCTCTACTTCAGGAGGGCATCTCAAAGGTTAGTAGCAGCTCCTTTCCAAGGTGACGCTGCAGTCTCAAACCTGTGGTTCTAGCCTGCTTTGAAGGACAAAGCAAGGTCTGCATGGAACCATGGGATGAGAGCTGATCAAAGAATGTCCGCCCAAGAGACAGACACCTGCAGCTAAAAACAATTAGCCCAAGGGAAAGTTCCTGCTTGAGTTCTGATCACCTGTCTCTATTTGCAGTAATTAGATAAAGAAATATGGAGCCACTGTATCTCTGTTTAACCCTTCTGTTAAATGATAGCTGTATCTTAGAACTTAGACGTTTGTCCTTGAAAGATTTTGTAACCAGAATTAATTAAGGGATCTATAGAAGCCTTCCGAAAGACTTTTAACCTAAAACGAACTACCTATTATTATGTAAATCTGTTACCCCTAACAACCGATCTCTGTACCTATAAATACCCATGTGAAACTTTATTCTGGGTCTCACAATTGATGGGGATATTTGTGAGGACCCCCAAGTACCCCTGCTTTGCTTTTGCTATATTAATCTATAAAACTATACCTTTGTCTCTGTGTATTCTTTTATTTCTGTTACTTTCCATTTTATATTATTTTCTTATTCTTTGTGACAACCCCTGCCTAAGGGATCCAATATTTTGCTGGGAGCATAGCTAACTCCCTACAATTTCATTCCATGATAATTAGAGAATATACTTAGTATAGTTTCAATCCTTTAAAATTTAAATCTTGTTTTATGGCCTAGTATATGGTCTGTCCTGGAGAATGTTGCATACACATGTGAGGAGAATATGTATTCTAGTGGTCAGGTGGGTGGTGTGTTCAATAGATGTTAGGATTGTTTGATTTATAGTGCTTTTCAAGTCTTTTCCTAGTTCTGTCCATTATTAAAAGTGGAATATTGATGTTTCTATTATTGGATTGCTTCTTTCAGCTGTATCCATTTTTACTTCATGTATTTTGGGGCTCTGTTTTAGGTGAATATGTTTAATTCTTGTATCTTTCTGATGGAGGTACACTTTTCATTATAAGATGTCCCAGTTTATCTCTAACATTTTTATTTTAAGTATCTATTCTTATTAGTATAACTATTTCAGCTTGCTTATGGTTGCTATTTACATGATGCATCCTTTTCCAACCTTTTAAATGCAACATATTTGTATCTTTGAATTGTAGTTTTCTACTATATGCAGCATATATTTGGATCTTTAAAAATTCTGTTTGACCATCTCTGTCTTCGATTGGATTGTCTAATCCATTTATGTTTAGTGTATTATATAGTTGGGTTCATGTCTGCCAGTTTACATTTTTTTTTTCTTATGTCTCCTTTGTTTATTTACCCTTACTGCTTTCTTTTGCATTAAGTGAATATTTTTTATTGTGACGTTTTAGTTCCTTAAATTATATTCTCACTTGAATTTTGAGTTATGTTCTTAGTGGTTGTTCTAGGGGCTACAATATACATACTAACATTTACTTAAGATTTTTGCTACCTCAATTTCAGCGAGATACAGAAACATTACTCTCATGGCTGTGTTCTTTTTCCCTTTTTTGTTCTGTTATTGTGCATATCATATCTACGTGGTTTTAAAATCCAACGGTCCATTGTTACAATTATTACTTTATATTTCTTCATTTATATAAGCTGAAGAAAGATGAGCAAATATATATTTACAGAATTTGTTATATTAACATCTTTCTTTGCCATTTTTAGTTCATTTGTTACTGTGGATTCTGGTTGTCATGTGGTATCATTTCCTTACTCCAATATACCTTTATCCCTATCTACCTTCTTTCTGCTGTTTGTTTGTCAAATATATACAATTCAATGTGTTACAGGCTAATCAGTTAGCTACGTATCCGTTGTTTAATACATTTGCTTTTAAAATCAGTTAATATAAGAAGGCGGAAAGATGCATGTATATTGTTTTTTATAATCACCTATTACCTCTTTGGTGCACTTTATTTTCTCATGTGAATTAGAATTTTCCGGGATTGATTTCTTTCAGGTTAAAGAATACTTGTTATTTTTTGTAAGATGAATTTGTTAGCAAAGAATTGTTTTCTGTGAATGTTTATTTTGCTTTTATTTTTGAAATGTTGGTTTTGCTGGATATAAAGTCTTTGATAGTTCTTTTTCTTTCTTTCAGCAGTGACTGTCACCCCACTACCTTCTAGTTTCCATTGTTTCTGATAAATCCCTCGGTATTCTTTTGTTAATGATAAATCATGTTGTTCTTGCTGCTTTCAAGATTTTTTTCCTTGCCATTGGCTTTTCAGCACTTCTATGATATGTCTAGATGTGGATTTGTGTTTACTCTTAGAATTTATTGAGCTTCTTGAATGTGCAGACTAACTTGTTCTTAACTTTGTGAAGTTTTCAGTCAGAATTTTAAAAAAATTTTTTTCTACTCCTTATTCTTTTTTCCTTCTGGTACTCCCAGTGCAAAATTGTTTGTGCACTTAGTGGTGTCCTATGCTATCTGAGGCTCTGTTCATTTTTCTTCATTTCTTTTTCTCTCTGTTCTTTGGATTGGATTATCACGATTGGTCTAACTTTAAGTTCATTGATTCTTTGCCAGTTCAAACCTATCATTGAGCTCCTCTAGTAAATTGTCTTAATTATACTGTTCAACTCTACAGTTTGTTTATTTTTAAAACAAAATCTTCATACTCATGATACTGTCACATCTTACAGGTACTTCTTTAGACATGATTTCCTTTAGTTCTTTAATGAACATACACACACCCACACGCACACACACATACACACATACTGATTTGAAGTCTTTATCCGCTAAGTTTGACATCTGGGCCCTCTTATAGGTGGGCTCTGTTGCCTGCTTCTCCCCACCCCACCGCTATGTATAGGTCATATTTTCCTCTTTGGATGCATGTCTTGTGGTTTTTATTTATTGTTGAAAATGGGATATTTTATATAATGTTTATATAAAATCCAGTTCCAAATACTAATTCTCTCCCTTCTGGCTACCTGGGATTTATTGTTGTTTGCTTATTTGTTTGTGATTTGACTGGTCTGTTTTAGAGAAGTCTTTTTCTTCTACAGGGAAAAGCTTCTGATGCTACTTTTCAGAGGGTGGAGACTTGTGTATTTGCATAATCACCTTGGGATGACAGTGCTTTTGGCAGGGCTGTCTTTGATTGTCTCCTTCCCTGATCTGTCTACTGCTGCTTTTTTGGTTTCACACCTAACTGTTAAACATCACACATTGCCTGCTTAATTGCTCAACTTTATTTTTGACAATGCCTGGACATAAATCCCTCTATAGTCTGATTCAATCAAATTCTAGCCCTTTTGTGGGGGTAGTTTTTGAGGCCAGTATTTGAGATGTGTTTTAATTCCAGAAGTGCTCTTGTTAGCTATATTTTCCTCTGGCTTTCACTGGTAAGCTAGCTGGCCTTAGCTTTTTACTCTCATGTAGCTACCAGCCACCTCCTCTTAATTGTTTACCATGATAATCTTTTTTTTTTTTTTTGAGAGTACATTTGGGCTTAAACTTCCCCACACTCTGTTCCAAATAAATTAAGTTCCCTTGGGGATTGCTTCATAGCTCTCTATCTCAGATCTTTTCCCCCTCTGTGAAGAATCACCACATTGCTACTTTGAAGCTGTGAGTGGGCATGGTGTACTGTTTTTCTTGGAGTGACACTCCTATTTTGTGATTAGGACACTGCATGGGGCAGTAGAAGACTTTGGTGTTCTATTTTTGTCTCTTATTCTGGCATGGAAAATTCTGCCTTATGTGTGAGCTGCAAAAAGGGTGATCAGGGCCCTAGTATTCACAGCCTACCATGTCTGGGGCAGATCTCTGGGGCGAGGGAAGTTATGTAGGAGGGCTGGAGGAGCACAACCTCTTGGCTACACTTGTCTGTATTTCAGCCTCTGTACTATAGTGCTGAGAGGGATGGAAAATGCACTCTTCCTCTCCCACTAGGAGTCTGGGGGAGAAGGGGCCCCATCTTTTCAGCCATACCTACTCCAAGTAGAGCTTCCATTACAGTGAGCTGGGTGGTGGGTGAAAGAACCAGGTCATGGCTCAGTTCCCACCAAGATTTAATAGATTTTCTTGAAGAAATGTTTATTCATTTGCTGAATGCCTTTGGGACAATTTTCACAGGGGTCGAATGGTTGTTTTTTAAAATACTTTTCAATAGTTTTCTCACTGGGGAGAGAGTCTGTGGAATTCCTTACATTGCTGTTTTGGGAGTCTCATGTTCTCTTTTAAATATTTTTTTTACTTCATGCCCTGGCACAGAATTCCAATAGTACCTATACATAGATGCAATGGAAATTTAACTTTGTTAAAAAGCAGTGCACATTTGTGTGTATTACCCGTGTTTCTTTCCTGTCTTGTCCTCCAACTCCTACTGATAGGTGTTAGGCTTGACCAGTTGGGCTTGCTCCCTCCTGCCTTTCACATACTTGGACACTACTCCCTCTTTGTCACCCCTGGTTGTCTCCTCATTTTCGCTTTTATGCCCAGGCTCCGCATTTCTACTTGAGGCGTTGGAAATGGTGACACGATTTGTAAACTGTCTGCTTGGCTCATCCAGTAGCTTTGATTTTCAGCCAATCCCTTCCTTGAATTTTGTAAACCAAAGTGTGGACAGTTTATCTAGCTCAGATGTTGGCCTTAGGATAACACTTGTTCTATTTGTGTATTAGCTTCGTGTGCTGCAACTCCCATGTAGTAATTGTGTGGAAGAAAGGAAACTTTGGAGTCAATATAAGATGATTTGGTTAAATGCCTACTATAGAACCCTATTTTTAGGCAACTTTACCAAGGTAGTGGTGGGACAATGACCTTCAGGACTGCATTACAGTGAGACTCCATTAAAGGTAAAGGGAACAATTGTCAGACATGAACCTCTCTCTTTTTAAATAAAGTTTAAATGTATCTATTAATGAGACAGAGTTTTCATCACAACAGTTGACCAATGAATATTTTGCCTGAGGAAACATTTCATGGAATCTGTTTGAAAGGAATTGTTTTTCACATGAATTAGAGCAAGACATAAATTCATGGTCATTTAGGTTGTTGAGCCTCATTTTGAGGATCTTGGAGAACTTGTTTGTTCCCTTAATTATTTAATGTGTAAATCTTACAAAGGCATACTAATAAATAAATATTAATTTGCAGTCCATTTCAGTTATTTCACAATAGTCTTTTCCTTCTTGTTTCAGGCTATACCCAATTGTATATTCACATCTTTTTTTAGTATTGACCTCAGTGACCTGTGGTGAGAAGGATTTTGAGCCTATGATAAAAAACAATTTTTACCTCTTAGTGTATAGAACTGTAACACTATGGAATTGATTTTTTTTGACCTGAAATAATTTGAATTGTGAACCAAACACTTGTTCAGATTCTCTTGAGGTAGCTTGTATGAGTAAGATCTACTTTCAAAAATGAGATACAGATTTCAGAGTTTCACTTTAAAATACTCTTTGTGAAATAAACACTAATTGCTTCCTTTTTGTTCTTTAGGCAGCAGGAGCAATTCGACCTCTTGTATCTACTGTCATCAGTCCATCTGCTGATGGTTGCTTAGACCATTCGCTAGAACGTGCCATGCACAGAGCAAGTGAAATGCCGCAGGCTTTTCTATTTGATGTGATCTATGAAGCATATCAGCAGGTAAGAATCCTGGCTTTTAGAATAAGCTGCTATTATGTCAGTGGTTCCCCAAACCACTTCCACATTTGAAGAATTCTAGAAGAACTCATGGGACTCAGCATATAGCTGTACACAAGGCTAAGATTTATTCCAATGGAGTATTAAGGATACACAGCTGGTTCAGAAGAGAAAGACACAGGTAGAGTCTTGAGGAATCCATTCGCAGGCGTCCTTATGGTTTTTCCCTTCTCCGAAGGGTCACACAGAGCATACCCTCCCCCCTAGCAATGAGAATGCAGCAACATGTGTGTGTCAACAGCATAGAACCCAAACTCTCTGAAGTAATTTTAAGAGGTTTATTCTTAGCCAAAATTTGTGACCATGGCCTGAGGACCATGCCTAAGAAGTCTTAAGCAAGTGGTCTCCTGCAGTTGGATTACAGTTTGGTTTTATACATTTCAGGGAGACAGGAATTACATGTAAAGTACCTGTCATGAATTAGTACTTGGAAAGGATATGTTGGTTTGGCACAAAAAGGCAGGCCATCTTGAAGCAGGGGATTACAGGTTATAGGTGGGTTTAAAGATTCTTTGATTTATAATTCATTGAAGAAATGAAGCTTTGTCTAAAGGCTTGTAATGTTTTAAGTTAAGGAAGTCTGTTAATCAGAGATAAGCCACCAGACATATACTGGACATACACTCAGACTCAAGTGATCTGTTAAGTAAATTGATGACCTGAAGATGTGGCTTAACCTTTGTCTTACATGGTCTCATACTTGTTAATGATTTTATATCTTTCTGTTATAAAAAATAACTCTAAAAAGGGAGGGAGGCATGAGGAGGCATATCTGACCTCCCTTCTCATGGCTAGTCATTCAGCTGTAGGATTTTTATGAGGTCCTCTTGGCCACAAGGTGGTCCATTTGGTAATCCGGGAAGGCTTAAGATTTTATTTTAGTTTACTTATGTGATGTTTCTATCCAGGGAAGACCATTAGAGATTAAGCACCCAAGATGTTGGGTAGATCGAACAGATATCCTCTGCCTAGTATTTAGTATGTGCAAAAATTCTAGATCTCCAGAAGGAAAGTAGGTATTCAGCATAACCATATTGTTTATGCAAATAGTCTAGGCACAGTGAACCATTCTTACCAGGGAACTCTCAGATGATAACTGAGGGGCCTGCCTTGTAAGCAGTTTTTTTTAAGGTCTGCTATGGTAAGTTTTCTGCTCAGCTCCTTAGACATTTTGCAAATTAAAATTTTATTTGAAGGTAAGTAACTTTAAAAAAAAATCATGTAATTCATTAATGTTATTGGATTACCTTTGTTTTGTTTTGGAAACTCTTCTATACTTAGCTTTACTGCTATTTGTTTGCATATTTGAGTAATTTTGGATAGCGGGCTTGAGGAAAAATTCCCAATGAAATATAAGTTAGAGCATCTTTATCCAGTGCATTATTTAGCCTACAACAGGAGGTGAGGAAAATTTAGTTATGGGGATAGAATAGTGGCCGTAGGGATCAGAGGGTAATATGTCCTAGAAGGCTAGTGAAGAAAGCGCTTTAAGAATGATTGAACAACTGTGTTAAATGTTGCATAGGAGTTAAAAGCACCGAGAACTTAAGCTGTAAGCCTTAGCAATGTGAGGTCACCCATATTTGAAGGGAGTAGTAGATATGAAAACCTGGTTGGAATTGATTTAAGAGAGAATAGTGCCAATTTCTGGAGGAACTTTCATGTATATTGAGCAGAGAAATAAATGGAAGGGGTAGCTAAAAGCAGTTATAGATTGAGTTTCATTATTCTTTAAGGTAGATGATATAACAGCATGTTTGTCAGATTTGGCAATCACTTTCTATGTTCTTGGTTCTTGGTGTGCTCTTGGCCGAAGAATGAACAGACACCAAAGTAAGGCAAGCATGAGGTGAAATTTATTGAGGTGGGGGGCAAGACAGGATTATAGAGAGAGAGCAAGATACAGGTTTACAGAGCAAGATACATACGCCACAGATGATGACTGGATGGATCCCTTGTCATAGCAAAAGAGAGACCTTGGTTATGATCTGGGTCTTTTATAGTGTCCAGATAGGGACCTCCCTCGTGGCTCAGACATCGCCATGGAACCACTTTGATGGACAGTTGGGAGTTATATGACCTGAGTCTTACTATACATGGGGATCTCCCACAAGCCTCTCTGAAAGCCAGTTCTAGGTCATTCTCCAGACTCTATTGTACCTATGCTGCTTGGCCCATGGGCTAGAGTTCTCTGCATTCTTTTGTAGTTGGCACACTAAGTTCTTACTGGCAGATTCATGGGGTGTCCCTTCCTCCCCCAGGTATGGCAGTCACCCGCCTTGTCCACAGGAGGGGCCCGAGGTCCCTAGCTATCTACCTAACATTGATATGATAATGGGAGTGATTCAGTAGAGAGGAAAAGGCAATGCTGAAGTGAGGGCACTAGTGGTAATGAAGTTGACTTTGGCTGGGAGTATGGATAGTGCATCTACAGGGATGGGAGGATAGGCAAAGAATGTGGATACAGATGCAGATAGATTAATAGATGTGGTGGGAGGACTTAGACTTTGTTGTCTTTTCCTGTTTTCTTGGTGATCTAGAGAGCAAGTCATAAGCTGAGAGTGGGGGAAGATGGGTGAAATGTCCAGGCTTTAGGAAAGAGATGTTTGATATAGTAGATATATTGCCTTTCATTCTTAAATCATTACATCTAGCCTAAAAATATATATAAAACTGTCCCAAGAAAAAAATACATCAAGGCTATTTTTTGGCTTTTCATGGAAAACTGTGATAACTTTTGATCAAAAAAATCTACAAGGCTATTGAATAGCTCAGTCATTAATGTGGCCTTGAGATATTAGGTTTTTTTTTTTTTAAATTAAAGATATAATTTTCCTTTGTGGAATTCATGTGGAAAATAAAAAATAGCGCTTACCATTTGAGAGTTGAGCAGAAATCCAGGAGTTGTAATCAAGGTCATGTGAAGATGAATCATATTTAGAAGAAACACACTGTAAGCTGATCCACAGTCATCGTGGACTGTGGCAAAATAAAAGTAGAAGGTGTACAGTTTTAGGTTAAAGATGACTTTTTGTCTTCAAAGGCTGCTGGAAGGTCATAGATGTCAAGATGCCATTCTGTATGGGGACCTGCTGGAATATATTCCTCCCTACCCCCTCCCGATTCTTCTGGCTTATCTCATTTTCCCTCTTATTATATGTTCTCCAGCCATACTTCTATCTTGCTAGTTATCCTTTAGATATCAAGTAGTTGTTTACTCAGGAAAGCCTTTCCTGTCCTGCCCTGAGTAGGTTAGGCCAACCCATGGTGTTCTCCTAGTGCCGTTTTTTTTTTTCCTTCCCAGAATCAGAATTATGATTGAATAATTGCTTGAAGTTATTTGTGAAATTTCTGACTCTGCTGCTAGACTGAGAGTCACAGGGACAGTATCTGTCTTGTTCTTAGCAACCTGTCTTTTCTATTGTTAATATCATGTACATATTTGTTCAAAGGAATGGTCATAAAAGGCTTTGTGTGCATATAAATACATGAAAAATGGCCCATGTACTTGATCTTTCTCTGCCTGGAAGGCTCTTTCCAGATATTCAAACTGCTTATTTCCACTCTTCATTTAGGTCCCTGTGCAAATGTCACTTCCTCAGAGAAGCCTTACCTGAAGCTTATATAAGATAAGGGCCTCTATCATGTATATTTTTATTCTGCTTTAGTTTTCTTATTAGATATCTATTTTTTGGGTAAGAATTTGTCTATCTTTCCCTGATAGAATCTCAGTTCCACTAGGGCAAGGACTTTGTCTTGTTCACTCATCTCTGGCACCTGGAAGAGTTCATGGCTCACATTAGGGTCTTGATAAATATTGTCACATGAAATTTCATCCATACGTGTGTTAACACTAATGCCAATTACATAAATAGATTTGCATGAGGGAAATACATGTATATATTTATATAAGATATACATTTATAAATGCTCCCTAAAATCTTCAAGAAATTCATCTGAAATTATTAAAAGTCTGGGCAACAACTTAGGTATGAAGTTTGTGACTTGTAGTATTTTTATAAATGTTAAAATTTCTACTGAGCTGATATTGCTAGGGATCAATTAAATTGTGTCATACTCATTAGTGGGAACTTCAAGGGGTCACTAAAAGTTAATTTTGCAAAATTTTTGAGCATGAAAATTATGATAGAATGACATATTGAGATACCTAATGATGTAAGGTTATGTAAACTATATATAAAATGTATTCTTTATGATAATGTATGGTGATATGTCCACATGTATGCAATGTATACACAAAGCAGAAAGACTAGTTGCATGCGTGAGCACTAAAATGTTATTAGTGTCTATGTCTGGATTGATAATTTAAAAGTCATTAAAATCTATAAAATCTATAGGTGTGATACTTAAGATATATAAATACTTAAGTATTTATTTTTGATCTTTGGCTTTTTTCATGTAACTAGGTATTTGTACAATTTTCTCTGGTTGATTAAGATCATCTAGGGAAGAAAAACCTAATCTCTTGGGATTAGGAGGTTGCTAAAGGAAAAGATTCCTAAAGAAAATAATGACTATTAAAGAATAATAGGCTAGGCGCGGTGGCTCACGCCTGTAATCTTAGCACTCTGGGAGGCCAAGGCGGGCAGATTATTTGAGCTCAGGCGTTCGAAACCAGCCTGAGCAAGAGCGAGACCCCATCTCTACTAAAAATAGAAAGAAATTAATTGGACAACTAAAAATATATAGAAAAAATTAACCGGGCATGGTGATGCATGCCTGTAGTTCCAGCTACTTGGGAGGCTGAGGCAGGAGGATCGCTTGAGCCCAGGAGTTTGAGGTTGCTGTGAGCTAGGCTGACCTCACGGCACTCACTCTAGCCAGGGCAATGCAATGAGACTCTGTCTCAAAAAAAAAAAAAAAAAAGAATGATAAACAAAAATTCAATAATGAAAACAATGCAGTCTCTAGGAACATGAAGAAAAGCCCACAGATTGGTCCAGAGGATTCTTATTGAATATTAAAATGTGAAATTCTGTTCTGTACAGT
>CAUYSK010066156.1:0-16017 GCA_963575035.1 Avahi laniger
GTGTGAAGTCGGCGCGAGGGAGAGGGCAGGAGGGGGTAGGGGCCACACCAGGCAGGGCTGGCGAAGTCACTGATGAGTTCTGGCTAAGGTAAAAGAGTGATGCCAGCAGAAATGTGATGCAAAAAGCAAAAAAAAAAAAAAACCAAAAACTTACTCTATCCAAAGCAGAGCTGGAACACATTCTACTAAGTGAGGTATCCCAAGAATGGAAAGACAAGCACCACATGTACTCACCATCAAATTGGTATTAACTGATCAACACATACGTGTACATATAAGAATAACATCTATTGCATGTTGGGCAGGGGGGAAGGGGAAGTGCGGAGGGGGAGGAGGGGACGGATATATGCATACCCAAAGAGTGCAATGCACACCATCCGAGAGATGGACATGCTTGAAACTCGGACTCGTGGGGGAGGGGGAGTAAGGGCAACATACGCAACTAAACATCTGTACCCCCATAATATGCTGAAATAAAAAAAAAAATCTTAGTCTCATTTCAGGTAAATTTTCTATTACTGCTTTCAGAGTAGGGCCAGTGAAGGACACAAAAGGACATGGCCTTCTCTCTTTTCATCTTCTTCCTTCCTATTTCTTGTGCTTGTGTCCTTCATAATATAAATGGGGGTACACAGGGGAGAGAGAGGAGTCTACTCAGGTGACTGCCCACACCTTGAAGATAAGGAGGTGAAGAAACTCTTTCTGTTGACAATTTTGTTTCACCATCAGATGCTGGTGACATATAGAGTAGCACATATCTGCAGATCGTCCTTCCACCTGGATGCAATAGGAGGCAGGCTCCCCATCACCTGACTGGTCTTAGCAAAGGTGATGTGCACCCTCAGCCACGCTGCTGTGACCTCGCATCAGGCAGGGGAACCCCAGAGGAAGGTACTCCCATCTCACATAAGCCCCCCTTCAAGAGAATGTATCCCATACTCTCTCAGGCATGTGGCTTCTGGGTAGGTGAGCGGCTGTCCCAGGTAGCCCTGATGCTTCTCTTAGCTCTTCTCCAAATCCTCAGCATTAAGGAATGTGGAAACTTTCTGTTTCCCTTTCTTGGAGCCACTGATTATTCTTCACACTTTGTATCAGCTCTATAATGAGCCAGCTTGCAGCAACTCCAGGCAAGAAAAAGACTCTTGCCTGACATTCCAGAGTGGATCCCCAAACTCTGAGTGATGGTTCTCCTGAGACTTCAAACTCTTTCCAGGATGAGAGGGGAAGGCAAGTGAAACATCTTTACATTTCCCACACATTCATCCACCACCAAGGAAATGCTAAAATGGAAAAAGACCAATTATCAAACTGTGACTCCTTCCCCAACTCTCTTTTTCCCTGCTCCCCATTTCTAGCTATCTTTATACAGCTGATAAAGGAAGGGTTGTTATCAAATAGATTCTACTAGAAGACCACAATATAGCAAAGCGTGTGGTAGGGAGTCTAGCACTGATAGACTAGTGAACTCTGAAAGGTGAAGGAAACATCTTTTGTTCTTAGCAATGAGGTGTTATCACAGTACTTGACACCATGCAGTTGGATTAACACAAATGATTTACATGACCCATCTAAATTCCTGTGCATATTATTGAAGATTCTCCATAATCTGAGCACCATCTACCACTTCTGTACTCCGCTTCACACATCATGTGGTTTCTATGCTTTGGTGCCTTTTCATATGCTTTCCAGCTCCCTAAATCTGCTCTTCCTTCTCCCTCTCCTTTTCTCTCCAACATGATGACCACGTTGTTCTCCAATCCATCCTTATTTTCCAGGTTGAGTGGACCAGTTCTTCCTCATATCCTCATGAAACTCTGGACTCCACATTGAATGATAACTAGACTGTGACTACTTTGAGAGCAGAGAGCACTTCTCAGTCTCACTCACCTTTATATGCCTAGTACCAAACACAGTGCCTGGCATGAAGTAAGTGTGTAATACATAGTGAACTGAACTGAGGTTCTGAAGATTTACCATATCCAGTTTGGTCATAACTCTTGTAAGGACCCCTATGTCTACTCTTCTATTTTTACTTTTAAGATGCATTTTGGGAATAGGTCATTTAAAACAGCTTACATCATGTTCTTTCTACATTCTCTGATTGCATACCTTTTGCAAGAATATTTTATAGACAGTACTTCTCCTGTCACTCATGATGGAGGTTAGCATCACCGTATTGATTGAGTAGCTTATTTATTGACTTGGTATTTTTTTCATAGACTCTTTTTCTTTTAGAAAAATACAGCTTTGAAATATGAAGAGCCTAAAATATCTATATATAAGAAATGAGAAAAGATGTAGTCAGCCCCTAAATTTCTGACACTGTAATAAGCCAACTTTGATAGCATTGATTTAATAACTAAGCCAAGATAGATCTGAAAATCACCCAATCTGTAGCTTCTTTAAAACAAATAATTCAGCCAACAAAGACACATGAAATGAATGATAAGCAAGGATGATCAATCCTATGATATTCATTCTGTGTCTTGAGTCTGAGAGAACAATGCTGGGATATTTTCATTTCATAAAGAAGCTAAAACAATCTATGTATTGTGACTATTATGACAAAGGCAATTGCTTAACAGCTTTGTGCTGTTGTGTGCCTGGTGCTTACTCAGTAAATACTTTATTTTATTGTCTCATTTAGACCTTACTACTCTGTTGTATTATTCTCCAGGGAAATGGAATCAATAACAATATATATTACATATATACTTATTTATATATATATTTCCCTGTATATAATATTTATTTATATATATTTAAAGAGATTTATTATAAGGAATTGGCTCATGTGATTATGAAGGCTGGCAAGTCCCAAGATCTGCAGGGTGAGTCAGCAGGCTAGAGACCCAAGAGAACCAATGGTTTAGTTCCAGTCCAAAGGCTGGCAAGCTTGAGACCCAGGAAGAGCCAATGTTTCAGTTCTAGTCCAAAGGCAAGAAAAAAGCTGATGCCTTAGTTCAAAGGCAGTCAGGCAGGAGAATTCTCTCTTTCTTGGAGAAGAGTCAGCCTTTTGTTCTACTCAGGCCTTCAGCTTATAGGCACCCACATTGGAGAGGGCAATCTGCTTTACTCAGTCTGCCAATTTAAATGTTAATTTTATCAAAATCCACTGCCACGAAAACACTCAGAATAATGTTTGACAGAATATCTGGGCACCCTGTGGCATAATCAAGTTGATGCATAAAATTAACCATCATTGCACGTTTATAGAAGGGTACATGACTATCTCCTCTTTTTAGGTAGGGAAAAAGCGAGAGATGATATAACTTCCTACTCACATGCAACTGGTAAATGGCAGAGACAGCTTCAACCTAGGTCTGACTAAACAAAGCATGATGTTTAAAAAAGAGATCAGGGTTTGGAATTTAGATAGATCTGAGGTTTTTGTGAGAATTAAAATCTTCGAAAATGAATATAAAAGCAAGTATCACTGTGCTTGGCACATAAACTCATTATACATAGTAGTAGTAATAGTAGTATTAAAAGCATTATTACTAGATTGTTAATATAAACTTCTGTCCCTTTAGAATACTTGATAGTGGGGATCCAAAATGGACTTTAAATGAAAATGTATTTGACCAACATTAATCTCTATTCTGTTCCTTGCTTTTGTGATATAAAGATAAAAAATTGTGAGTCACTAGACAATTTCCCCAACATATCCCCTTGTGAAGATAATATTACCTTTGGCAGAGATATACATTATTCCTGCTGATGTCATTAGAGAATGACAAGGTCAACCAAAATGAGAAATTGATAGTGTCCCTGTCTTTCCAGTTTTTAATAAGTATTGTCAAAAGAAATAATAATCAGATTTGAACTTGTTTGTCCTTGAAGTGCTTTTTTTAAAGGCCTCCTAGCAAGTCTATTGTAAGATCAAAAGCAATTGGGAAAGAGTAAAAATCACTAAAGTATACTGCCTTAGTCCACTCTACGTGATAGAAATAAAATACTTATTCACTGTCAATGACTAGGCACTGGGATATTTGCCTCCTTTTTCACCTAGGGTGTGGGAGAATGTTGGTAAAGGGAGTGCTGATAAATTAATAAGCCATGTTTTCTAATGTGTAAATAAAATATAGCCTTGTAAGGAATAAAGTCTTTTCAGACATCCAGCCTCCTTTGTAGGACAAGACTCCAGGCAAAATTGTAAAAGTAGTTTTATATATATATATACACATACACACACACGCATGTATATACACACACACACATATATATGTGTGTGTATATATGTGTTCTTCTTTGTCTTCTGCCATTGCATCTCCTATCTTCCCCTCAGGGACCAAAATCCTTTTGTTATTTCATCTTCAAGTTTTGTGTTTTCAGCAAAGATGTGGTACTTATAGGCATTGAGATACAATGACTCATATAATAAGAATTACTGTGCTCTTTCTACAAATCCCCTTTATAATTTAACAAGCTTTATAATTTAAAAATTTGCAATTGTAGACATCAATGAAACTGAGGAGACATCTGCTACAATCAAAGAGGCCTTCCTGGAAGTGCTGAAATCACAATGTATAGAAAACAGACTTGCTCTCTGCTTTTCCTGGACATTAAGGCCAGACTGCTCATTTCTCATTTTCCATCTAATACAGGCTCTAATTTCAGCCCCACTAATCACAATGCTAATCACACCTACTTGATTCATACTAGTGCTTTCTTCATCTAGAAACTGCTAGTACAAAAGAAACTAGAAGTACCATAGTACAGAAGAAATCAGTGATTTCAATGCTGTTGTGTTCACTCATATCGCCTTTCACTCCCCTCTTGGGCAATCCACGCCCCTTACTTCATCTGAGTCCAACTTAATCAAAATTCTCCTCCCTCCATCGCATATGGTTTAACTGAGCAAATGAACATCCTCAAAAAAAAAAAAAAAAACACACACAACTATAGCAGAGTATAAAATAATATACCACCAATAGTCGTTTGTGCATGGGCTGGTGATTGAGTCATCGTCCTGACCCCCAAAGAGCTTATCTCCTTGTAAGGGATACAGACAGATATACAGAAAAATATAATACAGTGAGGAGGACTGAAGAGCAGCAGGTGGCTAAGGGTGTTGTAGGTGCATAAAGGGGGGGAGTACCCATCGTGAGGGTGCATTGTTGTTGCTTAGAAACCACATCATCTTGGGAATTGTGCCACACAATTTAGTTTCTCTAACTTTGTCAAGTAACCAATGCATTATAGTTATAAAAGGTAATATTTTAGTCTAACAGAACCAACAAAAACATGTATCATAAGGAATGTTTCCTGCAAAAGGCTGTAGTGAGACACATTAGCTCCACTAGTTCTTGGTCTTTCTCTCCTCCGTGTCTCACATTCAACAGTGAAGGGGCTGCTGCATCTCATGCGTCCCGGCTTCGCTCCCCAAGTATGGAAAAGTGCTTACTGAAGATCCTCTTGGGCTAGCAAGCCAAGTCCTCACAACCATACCGACAAGCAGTATTTGACATGTAGTTGCCTGCAAAAACAGCCATATGAAGGCTGTTTAAATTCCTAAGGAACTGGGAGAGCAATGAAGAAGAACTGGCCTGCTTAGGTGTGAGTTAATCACTTACTAACAGTTTGTGAGAAAGAAACTTAAACTCTTTATGCCTCAGTTTCCTCATATATAAAATGGAATAATAATAGTACTGCCTCAAAGAATTGATATGAGAATTTAATGAGATAAAGTTCTTCACACTGTACCTGAAACCCAGTGTATTAGTTTCCTAAAGTTGTTATAAAAAATTACCACAAACTGGGTGGCTTAACACAACAGAAATTTATTCATCTTTATTTAATAGGTCATATTTACAGGTTCTAAGTGTACATGAATTTTGGGGCAACATTATTCAACTCAGTCCACCTAGTAAGCATGTAATAAATGTTAGCTAAAACACATTCCCCCAATTTACCCCACACAAAAAACCCCACAAAACACAAAATACATGCTCACCCACACACAGAGTGGATTTGTGGAAGATGGTGACTTCAGCATGACCTTACTCCTCTCCAACCCCAACTTCAGCCTATTCATTTCTAATCCAGGTGGCAGGTGGGGCTTCCCAGGAGAAGGCTCAGGGGGTGTGAATGAAGCTGTTGGAGAGAGCCAGTGCAGGAACATTTTTGCTCTGGGTCAGTCCCAGGGGAGAGTTTACATCAGGATACACAGTTTCCCTGAACCTTGAGAAGCTGAGAAGCAGCTGAACAGGTGGGCTGAAATCTATCTATCTAAGACAATGAGCAAATGGGAGGAAATCGGGTGTGGAGAGGATGGATGGAACTGACTGCTTGCCTGCTGCTATGGCACCTGCCCAAAAGAGTAGAATCCAGGTATACCTTCTTCCATTTTCAGCCTTTGGCCATTCAGGGTGCCCCAGAAGCTGCATCTGAGCCCCCAATAAGCAGACACAGGAAAATAACAAAGCACATCAGAGGCCTAGGTAGAGAGAGGAGAAATAAGCATGACTCTTGGCATGGACTCCTGTCGCAATATAGCTGCTAGAGAGGACAAAAGATAACCAGGATAAAACAATGAAAAAAGTACTTTAGGATATACAAGGAGAGCCAAAACAGATTTTCTGAAACTAAAAACATTATTTATAAATGAAAACATTCACTAGGCGAAGAAAGAAGAGTGTAATAGTTCTAGTCTGGAGGTCTAGACTAGAACTGGTCTGAGACATCAAATTTATCAAGACACAAAGCAAATATTCAAAGAAATGAAATCATGATGGAAAAGAGAACAGACTTGGAGGAAAGATTTATGAAACCTAATGTGGGAATAATAGAAATTCCAAGTAAACAAAAAACAACAGATGAATGAGAGAGCTGAAGAAAGACTTGACTACAGTTTAAAAGTGCATACCACATTCCCAGAAATACTGAAAAGAAAAGTCTTATCTAGGCCTATCCTGGTAAAATTCCTGTATTCAAGGATAAAGACAAAATCTCACAAAATTCCAGGCAGAAAGAAAAAGGTGGTTACAAAGGCAAAACAATCAGACTGGCTTTGAACTTCAGCAATACTTGAATAGAATAACATCCACAGATGACTTAGAAAAAGGGGCTGGGCATGGTGGCTCATGTCTCTAATCCTAGCACTCTGGGAGGCTGAGACAGGAGGATTGTTTGAGGTCAGGAATTTGAGACTGCAGTGAACTATGATGACGCCACTGCACTGCATCTTGGGTGACAGAGAGAGACCCTGTCTCAAACAAAAAAAAAAAAAGAAAGAAAGAAAAAAGGACTAAAACCGAAGGATCCAATACAGAGGCAAGATACAATTCATGAGTCAGGCCAAAGGAAAGATGTTTGTGGCTGTGCCCCACCTAAAGAAAATACATGAGAAATGACAAAACAAGCAAAGGAGTTGGAACAGAGACTTCAATATAATGGAAGATGAAAAAGAGGGAAAAACTACATAAAATAAGAAAGGAGGCTTAACTGGAGATAAAAAAAAAAAAGAAGCTACAGATACAGTAGAGAGAATACTATGTGCAACTTTTGGATAATAGATTTGAAGACCCAGAGGAAGTAGATGTTTTCCTGGTAAAATACAAATTATCAAAGTTGGCATAAGAAGAAATAGAAAACTTGATAGACCAACCCTATAGCTGACATTGGAAATATGAGTAAAAGTCAACTGCTTAAAAGGGACAGCAGAAGCAGAAAGTTTTGCAGCTTAATTTTATCTAACTTTTAAAGAACAGTTAATTACAGTGTTTTTAAAAACTCTTCCAGATGTATGAAAAGATGGAAAGTGCTCAAATTCATTTTATAAACCCATTCATCTTGCGAGTCCAGCAAAACTTCAATAGCCAAACCTGAAAAAAATAATAAAAAAAACAAAATTATAACCAATTTCAATTATTATTATAGATGTTGCCAATGTGAGCATCAGGAAGAGAAGGATAAGGGACTTCAAGAGCATCAAATTCTGAAAATAGTAGTATCTTCTTTTTGTTCTTTGTCAATCAGAACTAGACTTGATGGTGATATATGACAGAATAGCCAAAATCAGAGTGGCTTAAACATGACAGAATTTTAATTTTCCCTTTCATAAAACAAGTAAAGAGCAAGGTTGTCCATGGTTGATACGCTGACTCCTCCAAATCATTAAGGACCCAGGCTTTGTCTAGCTCTCTTTTGTCATCCCTAGAGACCTTGTTCTCATAGTCCATGGTGGCTGCTGTAGCTCCAACATTCATATCCATCTCTAGCAGCAGAATAGAGAAAGGAATCCAGGGGAAAGGTGCAAGAGGTACATACTGACTGTACTTTAATGTGGTCTCTCTGAAATTACCAGAAAGCACTGCTGTTTATAGCTGACTGGCAAGAATTTAGTCTATTTGCCATGTCCAGTTACAAACGATGATGGGAAATGTAGTCTTTATTCCCTTGGCCACGTGCCCAATTACAAATGAGAGGTGACTTAGGAAGAGGGAGAGAACAGATACTGAAATAGAAAACTAGCTATCTCTGTTCTGCATTCCCTTAGGCAAGAGCAACTCTTGGTCTGTGGGAAAGAGGTACGCCAAAGCAGGCAGAGTTGAAGAACAGTTCCCCTTCCATGCTGATCCTCGATAATGCCCATGCTCATAAAAACGAGATTGCCTCTCAATTCTCGTGTGAATAACATAGTGTAGAAGGCAATTCATCCCCATAGGGATGTCAAAACAGAGCATCTATTGGAACCCCTCCCCAAACCTGTTCCTTTCCCAGTCTTAGCTCTCATGAAATGATACTATCAGCTGCCCGCATGCTCAAACCAGAGACCTTGGAGTCATTTTTGATTCTGCTATTGTCTTCACTACTCCCTCACCCCTTTACATTCAAGGCATTAGTTCTACCTCTGAAATATAACCCAAAACTTCCTACTTTCTCTCCATTCTGCTACTTTCAACCCTTCTCTAAGCAACCATCAACTCGTGCCTTATTGCCAAAATCTCCTACCTGGTCTCCCAGGTTCTAGCCTCTCCAGCTGATGATGTATTCCCCACATTGTACACTGAATATACTTTTTTAAACCATTTTTTCATTTGATTTTTTTCAAATTAAGACTATTTTTATTTCATCAAATAAAACAATATAGTGCAGCTGTGCATAAAGAAAAATCTAGTCATCTCCCCTATTCCCCACAACCCCCCTAAAGTAATCTATTATTAATAACCTGGTTTGTCCCTTTCCTCACCAATCTCTTTGTACACACAAACCTATACTAACACATAAATAAAATCCAACAGATACATGGATTTTATTTATGTTTCTGAAAAACAATAAGACACCCATTACTCAGCTTGTTAGCTTTTATCTTTATTTTTTACATAAATTGTATCATGTCTTGAGGAGGGATCTCTTATTTTCAACAGGGAGAATTAAACCTCTTCTAATGTGTATTTGCCCATTTGGTACAGGCTGAACCAAGAGTTAAGGAAGTAAGTGGTTGAACTAGGAATTAGAAATGAGTGGGCTAGTCGTCTGCCAAATCTCTTAAGCAAGCTGTAGGTAAACAGGAAAAAGTTAACCACATTCAAATCACTTTTCTGATCCAGAGGTACGTCCTTTAGGAATGCTACTGTATTTAAACAGTTTTCTGTGTGCATACCCAGGATTTCCTTAAGTGCTCACTCTAAAGGTTGTGCCAACTTACATTCTCACCAGTATTTTGTGTTGTCCTTTCCACCCCATCCTTGTTAACTTTGGTGAAAGTAATCTACCCCTTTTAATAAATTATTCATGTATTTTTAAAAAAAGACAGGGAGCTGTGGACTGCCCACTTCATTATCAGAGCTCAGAGGAAACTATTGGGAAAATATTTTTAGACCGTTAGACTTCATCTTAGCAATTTAGTAAAAACAACTGAAAAATCTGCCTGCCGACATGACTTTCATTCACAGTTGAGGTCTGGGAACAGGAATTGGTTTGAATAGTTCCCTGTTATTTGAACAGCTTGTTTTTTCCATATTGGAGTTCACTGCTAGGTCATATGCTGATAAACCAATCAGTTCCTCAGACTTTAAAAATGATTACTGATTTAGAAATGGAAAAAGAAGTAGATTTGGAAATGGTCTTGAAAGCCCATCAGCAAGAAATACTCTGTGTCAGCTTTCAGATAAGCATGACTGTCCATGAGCTACCCTGGTCATTTAGTGAAGCTGAGCTATTGCCCATGAAGCTTTTTGTGCAGGGTCTATGGAGAAGAGAGTTGAAAGCTCTGTATGGTTGAATGAGCTGAGGAGCAGAATGTCCATTGTCTACACGACCCAGGATCATCTGCAGTGTCCAGTTTTCCACTTGACCACGCAGAAAATGGGTTGGCTATAAATTATTGTTTTAGTGTCAGCAAATGCAGTTATCATGGGCAACATTTTTTTCTTTTATGCTGGATAGAGTTGTCTCTCTCTTTTTAATCTTTGCATAGTGTATTTCTTAGGGTTTTTTTTAATGAATGCTGAAAGTTTAGAATTGAAATAGCCTGCTTTTATTTAGCCTTTTTTTTTTTAACATTTCCAATTTCCTGCTGCATTTCATGAGTCCTAATATCCTAATCTAGTCACAGTACAACGATTTTCATTTATAGGATAAAATTGTATCTGCAGTACCAAATTAAACTTTCTTTTTAAGTGAAATCAGTGGTTAAAAAAATTAACCCTCTGGATAATAAAAACATAGATTTTATATATATGTAATAACTAACATACATTTAACAAATTACACTTTACAATGCTTCTTTATGTATGTTTTAATCAACCATCACCCCAATTCTGTGAAGTAGGTATTATTGTCTTCCTTATTTTGCAGATAAGAATTAAGGCACAGAAAGAAAGGGACTTGGGTCTTGCCCAAGATCACACACTAATAAATGGTGGAACTGGAACTCATACCCATTTTTTTTTTTTTTTTTTTTTTGAGACAGAGTCTCATTCTTTTGCCCAGGGTTGGAGTGCCGTGGCATCAGCCTAGCTCGCAGCAACCTCAAACTCCTGGGCTCAAGCAATACTACCGCCTCAGCCTCCCGAGTAGCTGGGACTACAGGCATGCGCCATCATGCCCAGCTCATTTTTTCTATATATTTTTTAGTTGTCCAATTAATTTCTTTGTATTTTTTTAGTAGAGACGGGGTCTTGCTCTTGCTCAGGCTAGTTTCGAATTCCTGAGCTCAAATAATCCACCCACCTCGGCCTCCCAGAGTGCTAAGATTACAGGCGTGAGCCACCGAGCTTGGCCTCATACCCATTTTTTTCCAGATTCTTGTACCTTGTCTCTTCAGAGGAAGAAGCACTATTGATTCACTCACTGCTTACTTGTTCGAGCATTCAACAAACATTAACAAATGCAGTATTGGCACTGTGTTGGCTCTTGAAATACAAGAAACAATAGGACAATCTCTGCTTTGGTGAAGTTTACAGTTTAATGGGGGAAGGTAGACAAGCAAATAGGAAATGGTAACATAGAACGGTCCATGCTTTGTGAGAGAAAATACAGGGAATGATGGGAGTCCTAGAGGGGCACATAACCTGGTGGGGCAGAGGAAATGATGGAGTGGTCAGCAAAAGCTTCCTGGAAAAGGTGATGTCTGAGGTGACACAGAATAAATAAGTAAGAATTTGTGGAGGGGAACAGGGAACAACAATCCCAGCTGAGGGAGCAGCATGTGACAAGGCCCGAAGGTAGGACAAGTCATGCTTTGGAAGGGAAATGTTTAATAGGCCAGTATGGCTCAAATGCTGAGTGAGGATGGGAGTCATTAGAGAGTTAAGGGAAACCTGAGGAAGCTGGGCCTTGAGACCATGCTCAGGGGAGCCCTTGCAGATTTTCAAGCAGGACAGTAATGCATTGGCTATACTACTTTTATTAGTCTGCTCAGCCATGACAAAATACCACAGGCTGGGGGGCTTAAACAACAGAAATTTATTTGATCGCAATTCTGGACGTTAGAAGTCCAGATCAAAATGCCAGCAGGGTTGGTATCTGGTGTGGCCTTTCTTCCTGGCTTGCAAATGGCCACCTTCCCTCCATGTTCTCACATGACCTTTTCTCTGTGTATGTGCACAGAAAGACAGATCACCAAGATCTTTTCCTTTTCTTATAAGGACTCCTGTTTTATGTGATTAGGGGTCCATTCTTATGACCTCCTTTAATCTTAATTATTCCCTTAAAGGCTTTATTTCAAATACAGTCATATTGGGGATCAGGGCTTCAACATATGAATTTTGGGGGACAAAACTCAGTCTGTAGTGCTATTTTAAAAAGGGCGCTCTGGTAGGAGTGCGAAGAATGGATGGGAGAGAAAATAAGACTAGCATAAGGAAGGGCAGTCAGGAGATTACAGTAATAAAAGAGGTGATGGATGACAGTGGCCGGAACTGATGCCTGGTAACCACAACTGGTCATCCAGGCAACTGGGCAATTTCTTTTGGTAAACAAAACATGTAGGCCTGCCTGAGCAGTCTGATGCAGGCACTTAAAGCAACCCCAACAACAACCACAGGGCCCCTAGTGAAACAAATTCCACTCAGTTGGCTGGACAGTTAACTTGCCAAACCTTTGAATTATTTTATATAACACTTTACCTTCTCAGATACACAGAAACTCCCTCCTTGATGGTATTTTCCCCTGCTTAGTCAAAAGCATGCTAGTGATATGTGGTAGACATCATAGCCACTCTGACTGGCTTTATTTGATTGCGTTGTAGTTATCTGAGGATTAGACAGGTATAGATTCATGTCATGTTCCATGTCTTAGATGAAAATTGCCAAAACATCGTCTCCTAAATGTGAAATTACTCAGTGAATAAATAAATCACAACGTGAAGCTTACAGGCAAGCCATGCTTAGGAAATGAAATTTAAGTAGGAGAAATTACAAAAGGGATAGGGCAAACAACAGTTATTCTGAAAATAATTATTTACAGTCTCCTGGTACTTGTGTTGGAGTAGCAATGTGGCAAACAAGGGAAATACAGACAGAGGGAGTCCACTCAATTAAGCAGGATTTCCTTCCTTACTTATTATTTACAGAGGATACACTCCAACCTCCTTAGCATAGCAACACAAGGCCTTTCAGGGTCTTTCTTTGCCAATCTGATCAGTCTCATATTCCTCCCACACACTTCCTTCTTCCTGGAATACTCTCTTCTTCCTTGCCTATGGGTCAAATTGCTGTTTATTTCACAAGTCTTTGCTTAAGCATAACTTCTTCCCTGGTAGATTTTCTGCCTTCCTTGCATCCCCACCCTCCAAATTCTCACGTTTTCTTCCCCCTGCACTTCTGTTGTACCTTGTTATGCTTCCATACAGCACATCACGGATGCAGACACAGTAGACGCTCATTATGCACGGATTCCATATTTGCGAATTTGCCTACTTGCTACAATTCATTTGTAACCCCCGAATCAATACTTGCCACACTTTCACAGTCATTGTGGACACACACAATGACAGGCATTTTGTGTCACCTGACACACACATTCCCAGCTAGGGTCTAATGGGTCAATGAAGTGACACTCTGCATTCTTGTTTCAGCTCTCATACTGTCAACAAGTTGGTTTTCTTTGTGGTCTGTTTAGTGTCCTATTTTCTCATTCTTGTGCTTTATGTTGGTGATTTTCCTGTCTAAAATGGCCCCCAAGTGTAGTGCTTTAGTGCTACAAGAAGCCTCTGATGTCCCTTACGGTGAAAATAAGTGTGATAGGTAAGCTTCATTCAGGCGTGAGTGATAGTGCTGCTGGCCAGCACTGTGGGCAGTGTTAAGTGAACCAACAATAAATGTTAAATAAGGTGTCTCTAAACAGAATCCCAGGTAAAATAAAGTCACATATTGATCAGTTGACAAAAAAATGTTGCGATCAGAGACTCACAGGAATGTAACCTGGTATTTTCCCTAGGAACAATGCTTCAGTATTTGCCGATTCGGCATTTGGAGTGGGTTAAAAAATGTAACTTTCACCAATAACAAGAATCAACTATAGTTGCTTATTTGGGTGCCTGTGGAATTCTTTGAGAGATAGGATCATAGTCTTTCAATACCTAATACTAGCATAATGGTTAATATAAGTACATGATTGGTGCTTAATATTCTTGACAATAATACCAAAGGATATTTCAAATACTGATTTCATTAGTCATTATGGGTTCTTCCTTATTCCAAGTCCATTGAGAATGCCTACTGAAAGGCCAGATGAGTCATTTTTAAATATTAGCTTGAGCATTTTCTCCTAAGGAATTGTTAATGCTCTTAAACAGTTATTGACTTAAAGGGGTTGTAGCAATACTGGGCTGGCAGTTATGTAACTCTAGGAAAAATCAAAGCATATTATCTATTAATACTATACCCAGACAGAAATAGGCTCCTTAAACAGAATTTGCTAAGGCTGTGAGTTTCAATGATAGGGCCTAGCAATTTGCATTTTTAACCTGGATCCTAGTGATTTTGATGTAAGATGTTCACAAACCACACTGTGAGAAACAGTGTTATACCAAGTGATCCTTACCTGGTTGTCCTCTCTGGGGATCCCTAAAGGGATTTTTAACTCGGCTATTTTTGGAGATCAGTAAAATACTTTTTAGCAAATGACTGACTCCATGAATTGTAAATCTTTTACCATATATGTGCATTTACAATAAACTCTACTGAGTCTATTCCATTTCTTCTTTTCTAAGGAGCAGGTGATAATCAGTTTGACTAAGGAAAGGTTCAGGTTCATTCTAAGATTTCTTTAGGTGTCCACTGCTCTTGTCTCTTGCAGTCCACTCTGAGCTGGGAGATTAGCTTCTAATTTGCAAAGTCTCTTAAGGCTAAGTTTTAGTGTAGCATCAAGATAGGCTAGGCTATGCTGTGGTAACATACACCCCCCAAACTTTCTGTGCTTAAAAAACAAAAGTTTATTTTTTTCTAATACTACGTGTCTAGCTTGTGGTGGCAGGGACAGTGCTCACTAATGTTCATCCAGGGACCCAGGCTGATGGAAGCTTTATCATTTTATAACATTTCTATTTCAACACAAGGTTTCAAGGTTTGCTGTTACAGGGAAAATAAGCATGAAGAACCATGCACTGCATCTTAAATGCATCTGTCCAGAAGTGGCGCATCATTTCTGCTCACATTCCATTGGCCAAAGCAAGCCATTTGCTATACAAAATTTCAAGAGAACAGGAAAGTGCAATCCTCCAGTATTCCCAAAAAGAGGAGAAAAGAGAAATATTGAGGAGTATTTTTAATGCCTATGACAATCTGACAACCAAATACCAGGTTCACTTTTTTCTCCACATCTAGAATATGCTCTTCCCCCTACTCCCTACAAGAGAGAATCCCAAATCCCCATGAGACACAGTCAAAGACAAGTCATCTGCTCTGCCTCATTTGCTTTCCTAATAACTTCAATAAACGTTCACATTCTGTGAGAGAAAGAATGGTAGACATGCAACAGTAACTGGTCTGGAGCAATTCTGAAAACTCACTGGGCATGTGATGGTTTCCTACCTTGGAAGTAGAGAACATTCCTTGATTGAACTCCATTCTGATCCCTAGGAGAGAGTCCCAGTCCATCAATCTCCACAGCCTTTGGCTTGGCCCTGCAGGAGGTCCTTCCTTCTCTATTATCATCTTTGGCCCCATATCTGAAGTGGGCATTGGATGATACTGCCATCTCAATATAGGTCTTCAGACTTTGCTGTGGCAGGAGTGGAGAATTACACTTTGGATCTTAAATACTTCTGCAATGAAGTATATTATGTCATTTTCTTGGCCAAACCAGATCAAAGCTACTATAAATGAGTAGAGTCATGTGATCCTCTCATGTGCTCAGAAGGGGAGAACAACTCAAATACATGGGTGAGCTTTGGTATTGTTTATTACTGAGTTCCCCAATCCCCAGGCCACAGACCAGTACCGGTCTGTGGCCTGTTAGGGCTGCACCGCAGGAGCTGAGTGGCAGCCCAGCGACTAAGCTTTATCTGTATTTACAGCTGTTCCCCATCCCTCACATAACCACATAAGCTCCGCCTCCTGTTAGATC
>CAUYSK010066158.1:0-16750 GCA_963575035.1 Avahi laniger
TATCTTATTGTGTTCGAATATATTTTACACAAGCAAAAAGAGCTGATTCACAACATCTCACATAATATTTAAAATTTCTTACACCTGTACGCAAATGTTTGTAGCAGCACAATTCACAATTGCAAAGATGCAGAAACAATCCAAGTGCCCATCAATACAAGAGTGGATTAGTAAAATGTGATCTATGTATACCATGCAGTACTATTCAGCTTTAAGAAACAATGGTGATATAGCACCTCTTGTATTCTCCTGGATAGAGCTGGAACCCATTCTACTAAGTGAAGTATCCCAAATGGAAAAACAAGCACCACATGTACTCACCATCAAATTGGTATTAACTGATCAACACCTAAGTGCACATATAAGAACAACATCTATTGGATGTCGGGCAAGGGGGGAGAGGGGAGAGGAGGGGACGGGTATTTGCATACACAAAGAGTGCAATGCGCACCATCCGAGGGATGGACACACTTGAAACTCGGATTGGGGTGGGGAGTGGGGGGCAAGGGCAACATATGTAACCTAAACATCTGTACCCCCATAATGTGCTGAAATAAAAAAACTTTCTTATTAACTTTCAAAGCATGAAAATAGTTTTTTCTGTTTAATTATAAAAAGATGATATATTCCATCTAAAATATTTGTAACATGCAGAAAATTTTTTAAAAATAAAATTACCTGAAACATCACACTAAAAGATAACCACAATTAACCTTTTAAAAATATGCTTCCAGATATTTGAAACATACAGAAATCATTTTCAATGTTCTTTTGTAACTTCCATTTCATTCACAAGTGTTTGTGCTTACATTCTCATATCAATAAATATAGATACACAGTATCCTTTTTCTGTTTTTTAAAAAAGTTTTTATGTTATTTGGTTTATTTTCTACTACAAATTTATAGTTTTAATACTATATCTTCATTCAAGGCACTGTGTCCTCATTGGGCAATACAAGGTCCATTGTTAGTCAATCTTATTTGTGCCTCATTCTCAATCCCTGGTCCCATCTACTCCCCTTATATAAACACTACCTGTAATGTATTTGATATAAATGTATCCTATAAATCATATAATATTGGCTTATAGGTACATATGTGTTAATTTAGTATATTAGCAAAGTACATTATACACAAGCACAAAGTACCCTAATGCAATTGAATGAAGCAAGCCACACAGGAATACATTATTACTCATAATATCCATTCCCCAGTGTTTTTCCTTTTGATTCGTTTTGACTACAGGAACTGTCTTGAAAGTGTTTTGCATGGTTTTGTTCCACCATTGTACAAAAGAAGCAAGACAAGATAGAGTCAAAGGAATCTTTCCGTTTGTTCAAAACCTGAGCAAATTGTTTCTCCATATGCAACTTGTAAAATAATTTTTCCTTCTCTTTTACTCATCCTTTCCTTTTCTTCGAACCTCTTTTCACCAGGCAATATTCTTATTTCATGGTAAGGATCTATATTTTACAATAGTATTTTTTTATTTATTAATTAGAAATTAAACAGTTATTTTTTAAATAGTATCAATGTTTTTATTAGAATTATTACTGTCAGAGTTCTTTTTATAAAATTGTTAAGCTTTGGAATGAACTGTTTCAATTCTCTTTCTCCCATGAGCACTGTTATTGTTAGTACGAGAATTTGCAGTTATGTTGCTTGTTTCAAGAGCACATATATTATATTTCCCCAGGGATGGGCCCCTATATTACCTCCAGTCTATATTTGTGTGCATTCCCTTGTTGATTTGTGGTATTCGTAGGAGTGAAATTGCTGGGTAATAAGTTCTATGAATATTTAATTTAAGAATACATTGAAATATTTCTTTTGAGAATGGCTGTAATCATTCATATTTTCACCATTGTTTTCCGCATATCATGGTTTTAACAGCTAAATAATATTCTATCTTATGGAAGGAAGTACTATATCTCATTTCACCATTCCTCTATTTTTGGGCCTTTGTGTTACTACTACTTTTTGATATATTAAAACTCATAGATATATATCCTTCTGTATTTAAATTTTATCCAGAGTTGTAGCTCTTTTTTAAGGATAATTTATTTAAATTTTATCCAGAGTTTTAGCTCTTTTCTAAGGATAATTTCCTAAGAATGCAGGAATAGTGGATTAGAAAATAACGAATAACTTTTTGATATGTATTTCCAAATGGTTTTCCAGAAAGCTTCTACCAATTACATTTCCAATCAGAATCCTTCATATGTTCATTCATAAAATATTAAATACACAGTATTTTCCAGGTACCCCTTCAAACCATTGGAGATTCAACAAAGAATGAATCTCCATTCTTTGGGGAAGTTTCCTGAGGGAAGGAAGCTAAGGAAAGATAAGATCTCTGCCGGGAACTAGCTCACAGCCAAGGAACATTGAGGTGGGCTGGTGAAAGGATTTTTAGAAAGCTAAGTGCCAAACGATGAATTCTCCATTCACATTTCTCACACTAAGGTTCTCCATCTCCACATTCAGTAAAAGCTTTTTATACATGCAAACGTTGTGTGAGTTGCACTTTATGGAAACTGAGAGATAAAATTTTGTTCTGCTCCAACGTTGACACAGTTTAATAGAAGGACAATTGGAGTAGCATGGAAAATGATCCCTAAAACTGAACTACTGCAGTGGGCACACAAGTTTACAGACAGAGACAGCCATGAAAACAATGCAAAGAAATCTGCGAAATGCAGTTTCTACAATCTATGGGATGGGGGTTCAGAACACCCTTCCTTGAATATTAAAGGGGGAAGTGATTACATTAGCTGGCATCTAGGTAATGTGCACATTTTAGGAGCTCCCTAAAATCCAGGTATAATTTATCCTGGGTCCTTATTCATTCCGTCCATAGCTGACAACTGCGGAAATCAGCTTTGCTGAACCCAGGATATCAGATGAGAAAACCTCTGCCCACATGGCCTTTCTTACTCTACTGTGCTGTGGTAACCTGTTGTTTCTGATAAGGCACAATCTCATTTTGTATCAATCACATCTTTCCACTACTCCATATCTACATCTATCTTTCCAGAAACTGAGAAGATGAAATTTAAAAAGGAAAACATTCTGCTACAAAATCTCCTGTGAAATAGACCCCCTTTTTGTTGTTGATGGGCTCAGCCACCTTACATAAATCGAGTGATTTACCTGGGAAAATACGTAGCATGTAAACCTAACAACAATATTGTCAATTTGCCCTGATAGTTCAAAAGCTGAATGTCAGCAGTTCATTTTGGGCTGTCACAAAAATTATAGGTGGGAAAGATTACTTGATACAGGAAAATGATCGGGTAACACAGATTGTTACCAGCAGCGAGGAAATGATTGCTATACTTGCAAATGAGGGGTTCTGTCACATGCTTCGCTGAGTCGCTGTAAAACGTCCTGGGAAGGCTTTGACGAAGGCATATCTTTGCCTCCTGCATCTTTCTGGAAATGTTTATGAAGTAGAAATCAGTTTTGACACTAATATCAATCTTGACTGTCTTCCAAGACCAAAGTTGATTTATTTTTCTGGGAGATGACCACAGAAAGAAGCTGATACTTGCTATTAGGTCACCTATGCTACCCTCTGGGGATAGCTCACTATAATATGCTTGTTTGTTTTTCATCTTATCTCATTAGACTATGTGAAGAATAATGCTTCCAAAACCTTCCAAGGAGAACTCATGTAAATGTATCCAAGAAAATTTCTTTGATAGTTTAACTTTTCCTTTTATTACTTGTCATAAAAATATTTTTCTTATTTTTTGCTAAACTCTGTAATATCCACCTAAGTCTGTAGAATTTTTGTAGACATTAAATTCCTTCTAAAGAAAAATGAAGCAAAAAAATATACAGCAAATTAATTATTATGGTATGAAAATACCCATCGCTAGGTCTGGAGGGTGTATAATACTTAAAATAGAGAATATTACTCTTTCTATCCTTTATTAATTACCTTTTGTGACATAAAATAAAAAAGGGACTTTTTTTCCTTCTAAACGTTATGATTTTTCTCTATTCGGTAAAAGCATTTTAGAAGCCAGACTTTCAAACTGCTTAATATTTTTAATACTTACAATATAAAATAACTATCCATCCATATCCTTGCTCCTAGATATGGGAAAGACCCCAAAAGAATAGAGAATAATAACTATTTTTATAAAGTAGCACTAACTTCCAAAGACTTGAAAAACTGTGATAGTTTGAAATACAGATGTCTGGGACTTTAGGAAGAGAGCCTTTATTCATTCAACAAACATTTTTCAAGGGCCTACTATATATGTCAGGTAATGTACTGGATGCCAGAGACAGAAAAATAGACAAGATGCAAAGAAATGATGAAAACAATATGTGCTGTAATGATGTCAATATTCATCATGCATGTGGTACAGTCAAAGCACAAAACATGGAGGTTTCAGTTCTGGCTTGGGCTTTGAGAATCAGAAAATGTTACCTAGAAGTTTCCTACATTGGGATTGAAAGATAACTAAATTTTTGTCAGAGAAACGAAAAAGTGGAAGGGGGAAAGAGAAGCTCTCCTCCCATAGGGACCATAACATACAAGAGTGCAGCAAAGAGTTCACTGAACAATTATCTGAACATGATGCACAAGTTCTTACATATCAATATTATCTGTCTTCAGCATTTAAGTTTGAACCTTTAGTTCAACAAGGGTGTTTTTGGTTTTTAAGGGCCATAAGAAAGTAAGTACTTAATGGCTGCCTTTGATAACAAGGAGGAGAAGCAAATAGCTGTAATTTGATTATTTTAAAAACTGCATTTTCTATCAGGGGCAAAATGAAAAAAGTCACATTTGCCCATTGTCTGGGCTGAAATGTTTATGTAAATCCAATGAGCTGCATTGTTCTTTATTTCTTAAACCTAACAAGATGAAGAATGTAAGTATTTTTTCCTAATGGAATTGTTCCTCTCAACTTCACTCTAACTCCTCTGTACGTCAGTGGAGAAAAAGAAAAGACATCACTAAACAGGAGCTCTTTGCTTCCATGAGAACAATCAGAGCTTTCCACCCTTCTGCTCCCCAAAACAATCAGCCAAAGGGAAAAAACAACTTTTTCCTATTCCTGAACTCCACATTCCTGCGGAAGGTCCTTTGACTGATGGGGTCTTGGGCTTTTGTGAGTCTACAATAGAGGAAATCACAAAGGTAGTAATTGGGGAAAAGGATAATAATTAGCCAAAGTTGCTCAGTTGTTTCATGTGACCCAATGGTGAGAGAAGGCTGGGAAAACTGAGAAGAGAGAGAAGCCACATGAGATGGGAGCAGGTAAGAAAGAATTTAGGAAGCAAGGGTATCAGGGTGGCATTGGAGGAAATGCAGAATAAAACGGAAGTAGCCAGGCCTTAAAAGAGAATTTTAACAAGCTCTGCTACAGTCTATCTATTTAAATACCTTTCATGGCTGTCATGAAATACCAGTAAAAAGTCTGAATCATCTTAAGTTCACTTTGATTTGCAGGACTGTGTTTCTTGCATCATAGCTGTGCTGTAAGATTGGACCCATGGCTCTAGTTTAACGAGTGTTATGCTTCTTTGACATGTAAGCTTATTGGTCAGCAACAATATTAATCCTTCCCTGTCTAACACAGTAACCATTATCCACATGTGGCTATCAAGTGTTTGAAGTGTGGGTAGTCTGAATTGAGATGCATTATAAGCGTAAAACACACACAAGATTTTGAAGATACTCAAAATAAAGATAGAAAAATGTATTAATCATTTGTATATGAATTATGTTGAAATAATAATATGTTGGCTATATTAGGTTAAATAAAATATATTAATATTAATACCATCTATTTATTTTTTGCTTTTTTTAGCCTGACTACTAGAAAATTTCAAATTACATATACAGCTTAAATTTGTGGCTTGCATTATATTTCTAATGGATAGCAATATAATGATTTACAGTGAAAACTAAACACAAACAATGACTGTATCCTGTGTGAGAGGGGCTTTGTGTGGGATGTTCTGTATGCTATGAAGTCATATAGCATAACAGTTAAGTTCATCCATGAGTGTGTGATCTTGGATAAAACACTCAATGTTTGGAGTGTTTTATTTTTCCTAATATGAAAAATAAAATTTATAATAGTACCTTCCTCACACAATGGCTCATATAGATAAAACATTAAGAGCCATGTTTTACATGCCCAGTACATAATAAGAATTCAATAAATATTAGCTTTTATTATCACAATACTGTTAAAGAGGGAAGGCTACTAAAATGTGTAGAGTACTGTTTTGGATTTTATTTTATTTGTGTCTTTATTTAGAGCCTCTTGAGGGCAGGGACTATTTATGTTCTGTTCCCTTCTTTCTATGCAACAAATAGCACAATGTGTGGTGGGAACATATTTACTAAATATTGAATGAATGAATCATGGACAAAGAATGAATTAATACAATCACTCCCTTTTTAGAGAAGGGAAAATTGAAGTTTATGGAAATTCAGAGGTTAGATGGGTTGAATGCAGTCCAAAATTTACAGATGATAGAACCAATATTTATCCAAATTTACATAAATGTACACAATCTGTGAACTCAAGGAGCGTTCCATCTAGTTAGAGAAATAAAATGTATTACAGATAGATTTTTAAAAACAATATTAATACTGCTATCTCATAAATTGTATCATTTAGCTAACCTGATCAATGATTACTAGAGAAGTTGAGGGTGGGAAGACTTTATATCTAGCAGAGGTGGAGAGGAAAGGCTTGGAAAGGATGAGATAGAAACTAGACCTTTTGAGAAGCTTGAGTTTGATTTGATAGGTGCTTGTTTGGGGGAAAGGGACCACTCTTGGAAAATAAAACAGACTGAGCACAAGCATAGAGGTTGGAAATCCTAAGGCAGGTTTTGGAGCTTAGGAAGGCTCCCTTTTCCTGGAGGAGAGCATTCATATAAATTTATTAATAGGATTTAAGTAGAAATACACTTGGGGTTAGGTCTTAGGCTTTGAATGAAGACTTAATTTGCGTCTCCCAGATGATTAGTGATGTTGAGCGTTTCTTCATATATTTATTGCCCATTGGTCTTTTTTCTTTTGAGGAACTTCTGTTCATTTCTTTTGCTCACTTTTTAATAGGGTTGTTTGTTTTTTCTTACTGATTTGCTTGAGTTCTTTATAAATTTGGGACATTACCCATTTATTGAATGTATGGCTTCTGAATATTTTTTCCCATTGTCTAGGTTGTCTGTTTGCTCTGTTGATTGTTTCTTTAGGTGTGCAGAAGCTTGCTAGTTTAATAAAATCCCATTTATTTATTTTTGGTTTTGCCATGAGTGCCACTGGTGTCTTAGTCAAAAATTCTTCACTAAGGAAATATCAGAAGACTTTTTCCTCTAGAATTCTTATGATTTCATGTCTTACATTGAAGTCTTTTGTCAATCTTGAATTAATTTTTGTGAGTTGTGAGAAGCAGGGATCCTGTTTCATTCTTCCGCATGTGGCTGTTCAATTTTCCTACCACCGTTGATTGAATAGGGCTTCTTTTTCCAGTGTACATTGCTGTCTGCTTTATCAAAGATTAGTTGATTGTAGGTAGATGCTTTTATATGTGGGTTCTTTGTTCTGCTCAGTTGTTCTATATCTCTATTTTTGTACCAGTATGATGTTGTTTTGGTTAGTATAGCCTTGTAGTATAGTTTGAAGTCTGATAATGTGATGCCTCCTGATTTGTTTATTGTTTTTTGCTTTTGTTTTTTGTTTTTTTCGCTTAAGATTACTTTGGATATTCAGGATCTTTTCTGTTTGAAACAAAGCATGGGATTATTTTTCTAGATCTGTGAAGTATGGTGTTGGTAAATTGATGGGAATTGTATTAAATACATAAATTACTTTGGGTATTATGGACACTTTAACAATGTTGATTCTATCTATCCATGAGTATAATATGTTTTTCCATTTGTTTCTATATTTTGCTATTTCCTTCCTCAGAGTTTCATAGTTCTCCTTGCAGAGATCTTTCACCTCCTTGCTTAAGCATACTCCTAGGTATTTTATTTTCTTTGTAATTATTATGAATGGTATTGAGTCTTTGATTTCACTCTTGGCTTGACTGTTCTTGGTATGTAGAAATATTAATTATTTGTGTACATTGATTTTGCATTCTGAGATTTGCTGAATTTATTTAGCAATTCCAGGAAACTATTGGTAGAATTTGGGGGGTTTTCTAGATACAAGATCATATCATCAGCAAAGAGCAATAATTTGACATCCTCTTTCCAGATTTGGATATCCTTTATTTCTTTTTTTTGCTTGATTGCTCTGGCTAGGACTTCCAGAACTATGTTGAAATTGAAGTGGTGACAGTGTGCACCCTTGTCTTATTCCAGTTCTTAGTGGGAATGCTTTCAACTTTTCCCCATTCAGTATGACATTGGTTGTGGGTTTATCATATATGACTTCTATAATTTTGAAATATATTTCTTCTATGCCTAGTTCACTGGGGGGTTTTATCATGAAAGAGTGCTTGGTTTCGTGGAATGCTTTTTCTGCGGCTATTGAGATGATCATATGGTCTTTGTGCTTTTTTAAGTGGTAAATAAAATTTCTTGATTTATGTATGATTAACTATCCTTATATCCCTGGGATGAAGCCCTTGGTCCTAGTGGATTATTTTTTTGATGTGCTATTGAATTCAGTGTGCTAGTGTTTTATTGAGGATTTTTACATTTATATTCATAAGGAATATTGGTCTGTAGTTTTCTCTTTTTGTTGTGTCCTTTCCTGGCTTTGGCATCAAGGTGATACTGGCTTCATAAAATAAACTGGGAAGGATTCCCTCCATCTTAATATGATTGAATAATTCTGTATGGTACTAGGTCTTCTTTGTAGTTCTGATAGAATTCAGCTCTGAATCCATCTGCTCCAGGGCTTTTTTGATTGTTGTTTTTGGGAGGTTTTTCTTACTGTTGTGTTCTCACTGTTCATTATTAAACTGCTCAGGAGTTCTGTTTCTTCCTGGTTGAGTCTGGGCAGGTTGTATGTTTCCAGGAACTTGCCCATTTTCTCTCTGTTCTCTAGTTTATGTACGTAGAGATTTACATAGTATCTCTGTGGTATCAGTTGTAATGTCACCTTTATCATTTCTGATTGAGCTTATTTGGATCCTTTCTCTTCTGTTCATGGTTAATCTAGCAAGAGATCTGTCAACTTTGTTTATCTTTTCAAAGAACCAACTTTTTGTTTCCTTGATCCTTTGTATTTTTTTTTTCAATTCATTTAGTTCTACTCTAACTTTTGTTATTTTTTTTCTCCTGCTGGATTTGGATTTGGTTTGTTCTTCCTTTTCTATTTCCCTGACATGCAACATTAGATAGATAATTTGTGATCTTTCTGCCTTTTGATGTGGGCATTTAAGGCTATGAATTTTCCCCTGAAGAACACTTTTGCTGTCTCTCATAGATTTTGATAGCTTGTGTCTCCTTTGTAGTTAAGTTCAAAGAATTTTTTGATTTCCTTTTAATTTCATTATTGACTCAATAATCATTCAAAAGCAGTTTACTTAATTCCCATGACTTTGTGTAAGATTGAGTGTTTCTCTTGTGATTGAGTTCCAGTTTTATTCCACCGTTGTCTGAGAAAGTATATGGTACAATTTCAATTTTTTTCAAATTTGTTTGAGACCAGTTTTGTGGCCTAAGATATGATCAATCTTGGAGAATGTCCTACGTGCTTCTGAGAAGAATGTGTATTCTGTACTGTTTGGGTAGAATGTTCTGTAAGTGTCTGTTAGGTTCATTTGATTTAAAATTTGGTTGAAGACCATTGTTTCTTTATCTATTTTGGGCTTTGATGATTTATTGAGTTCTGAAAGTGGGATGTTCAGGTCTCTAGAAATTATGATGGTGCTGTGTGTTTCTTTGCTTAGCTCTAGTAAAATTTGCTTTATGTATTTAGGAGCTCCTGTGTTGGGTGCATATATATTTAGGATTATTATGTCTTCATGTTTAATTATTCCCTTTAGCATTATATAATGGCCCTCTTTGTCTTTTTTTACCTTTGTTGTTTTAAAATCAATTTTATCTAATATGAGATTGGCTACAACTGTCTTCATTTGATTTCCATTTGTGTGGAATATTTTAACAGAGGAGAAAGATATGATTAAAGCTATCAGTCACTTGTTTTGAATAGAAACTAACTTAAGCAGTTCAAGAACAGCGTTTAAGCTTTTCTGGTCTATTTTTGGTTTGTTTTTATAAATCATTTTTTGCTGCCTTCTTCTTATTTAAAAGTTAAAAACAGGTGTTCTCAAAGATGGTTTTGCTATATGTATTGGAGTTTTATATTTTTTCCCAGTTTTGCTACACTGGCCAAGAAAGCAATACTTCTTAGTATTTCTCTGATATAATAGCACTGTTGGGCTATCAAAATACCATCTATCCTACCTCACAAAGAACTAAAACACAGATCTCTATATTTTCCTTAAGAATCTCCAGACCTAAATTTCTTTAATTCTGTAATCTGCTCGAGTGTTTTATAGTTGACAAAATTGTATTGTACCTTTCCAAAATGCTGCTCTAGCTACCTTAGTTTGTTGTTTTCTTTGCTACCTAAATTCTCCAAACTGTAACTCATCAGATTTTTAAAAGTTGTCAGTAGAGCACCCTGTTCTTCTATGTGTAAGCAATTATTTATATATTACCAGTATGTCTCTTTCATTATCCTATAGCCCTAAGGAATATAAATGAAGTATATGGCATGATCCCTATACTATCTCCCTTAAAACTTATTAGTTAGATCATATTCTAATACATCAGACAATCTATATCAAAGTAATAGAAAATAAAGTTATATATATATATTTAGAATTATGAAGATTTGGTAGAATTTGAATTTAAATACCATGGGAAAGAACATACAATTCAGATAATATTTAGAGATTGTAATGAGGGTGGCATTTATAAAAGATAATCAGAAATTACCCAGGCTAGGATTAAACTGGGCAAACGGGTATGATATATAAAACTGGACACACTTATGGAAGGCATGGAATGCCTGAATGAGGAGGTTAGATTTATGCAGAATATTGTTAAACACGATTAATGCTTTCTCGCTTCATTTTGTGACTTTGAAGTATCAGGGACATTAGAAGTATAAAGCTACTTTAAGCAGTTAAATGGAAAAATGATAGGTTCAAAGGGTTGCCAAATAAATTATGTAAGCACAATTGAAGTAGTTACTATTCTCTTGGGTGAACTTATTTTTGAAAGCAGTTCAGAAATTCAAAGAATAATAGTGAAGGGAAGTAAATAGAGGGACAGGGGGTGAAAAAAGGAAGAACAAACAAACAAAAACACTCCTTCTAAATGTTGGGAACTAGAAAGTTGCTGGGCCCATTTACTTCTAGAAATAAGTAGCAGGACAGGGTTGAGAATGAAATTGTCACTGAAATTTTAAATATAAGCATAATATAAATCATAATAAATAGATTATGAAAAGGTATAAAAGCCTTTCAATGAAGAGAGAAATCTTTTTTAAAAGATTCAGAAATCTGCAGCAAGTTAATGAGAAGGTACTTAATTAGTACTTAGGAGGCATTTCTTCTAACCTTTTTACCCTTCTAGAGTGTTGCTGCTAAATGGCCTTTGAGCTATCTTGAATAATTTATGGTAGATTTTTGCAAGTTTTCCTCAGCCACTCACAAGTTTCACCATGGAAAGAGTCCTACTTACTAGAGAGTTGAATATAAAATTAAGGAGACATACTACAAGTGGTTCTGATCACTCTCATCCCACTAGTATTCCACTCTGGACCATAAATTAGAGGAGTTCAAGAGCTGAATACTTTTCCTCAGAGGTATGGGGACTGGACGATGTCAACAACTCTTCTGGGCATAGGTATGGCTGTGAAGGACCTCTTTCGGTTTCTTAGTTGTTTTGAGAGTAGCAATCCAAGGAGGCTGAGTTGGGGCTTACCATATCATCTGAGCAAAGGAGATATATATTCCACTAGCCTCTACTCCTCTTATAGAGCTTCCATACTGTGGCATTTCTGCAGCGGAAATTACCCAGCTCCTGACGGAGCAATATGCCCTAAGGCTTTTATTTTTAAGACTGTAGGTGGGGCAATTATTTACAAGACCTAGTAGAAGGGATGAGGGGCTAATAAAAAAAAATTAAACTGTTAACAAAATTTTAACTCATTGTCTTTATCCATTTGAAGCCGCTGTAACAAAATCCCATAAATTGAGTAGCTTATAAACAAAGAAATTTATTTCTCACAATTCTGGAGGCTGAGAAGTCCAGAGTCATAATCTGGTGAGTCATAGTCTGGTTCACAGATGGCACCTTCTCACTGTGTCCTCACATGGCAGAAGGAGAAAGGCAGCTCTCTGGGACATCTTTTATGAAAGTGCTGATCCTGTTCAAGAGGGCTTTACCCTCACAACCTAATCACTTTCTGAAGACTCCACCTCCTAATACCTCACATTAATAATTAAGTTTCAACTTAAGAATCTGGGGATGGGGGGACATAAACATTCAGAACATAATACTCACTTGATTGGGAAATGATGTTAATCCAACAGAATACCTGTTAAGATACAGATAAACTAAGACAGCAGCAGAGGACACAGTCAAAAACAACAGAACAATAGAATCTCCTCTGTGCCTCACCATAAATTCACAGCTAACCTGAAGCAAATCCATATTTAGAGAATAACCACTTGAATGGCTCTCTCTTTCTTTGCAATTGTAAAGTGAGGGTCATCCACTGGCTAGGCCAGGTGTGAGGATATAACAGATTTGGGAAAATTAACCAAGGTCTATTATTCTCAAGCCCAAACTAGGAAAATAGTTAATTGATTTATTTCAGAATCACAGGGCTGATAGAAGGAAAGAAATCACAACCTAATCCCATAAGAACAAAAATTAGGCAGACCAATCAGAATGGGTCAGAATGGTCCCAATTAAGGCCACGTGCAAAAAATGATCAAAAAAAGGAAAAAAAAGTGAAATTAGAATTCCACAAGTTAAAAAAAAATCTGGAGTAGATATTCCATTGATAATGAGGGTTGATTGATCACGGCCATGTTCTAGTGTTAATTTCATCACCACTGGAATGCGTGCTCCATTAAGCCAGAGTTTCTGCTGGTTTTGTTAATTGCCGCCTCTCCAACATCTAGAGAACCACCTTGTGTTAAGGCGGGAATTTCCTTGATCCAACAGTAGCCTCTGAGAACACATTGGGGTTGATTGTGTCTATTTCTTCCTATGTCAAGTTGGTCTTTCCCACTGGAGGTATGGTTATGAGAACCAGAATTGAGGAAGCAGATGGAACTTGCTTTATTAAAAAAAAATGGTAAATATACCTGAACACAGCTGTAATTTATTCAATGACCAAAAAGCAGCAATAGATTGTGTTGGTATGTATAAGGTAGAGAACAGAAGAGTCAAGAATGGATGTCACCAATGGGTAGCCAATTTAATTCCATATGAATATTGGATGAGTTAAGAACATTGGGTGGCTCAGGTATACTTGGTACCTACTTGGTCTTTACATCCTTTTTATAAATTCGTAGTACAATATATGTTCTTCTTACTTTATGTCTAACAATTCATATAAATTATTGCTTCTGTAGTTAGTTTGATCTACTTTCCTTATATATATGTCTCTCTTATTTATTGAGTAGAATGGAATATTCTTAAATAATACAGAAAATACATCACATACAAAATAAGCACCCAGTAAACATGTGTTGAAAGAATGAGTGAATACGTGAAGGACTGGTCTTCGAATAGCGTGTGACATTTAATAGAAGACCCCGTGGGCCCAGTCACTCTGACAGAATGATTAGGCTAGAGTCTAATGGCTGACTTTAGAAACCTAAATGGAGTTGAATCACACAATAAGGGATGCCATCATTACCTGAGCCATCAGGGTCTTCCCAGCATTGTCTTTTAAATCTACAACATCACTTCGAAAGTGACACTATGAAGAAAGCACAATATTGGTGGACTAATGAGAATCAAATTATCTTTTCAATGGACTATCAAAATAAGATTAAATTTTTTTAATTGTAAAGTGCTGAGGCACAGGCGATTCTGGATAGTAGGAGATGAGGTTGGAACTACCCACAATTATGGGATGTGCAATTCAAGTAATTAATTAGACAATTGTAAATGCTGTATCTGTATTTGCACTCCAAGTTGGTGGACTGGGTTATATCAAGTACGGTATGAAATGAAACATTTCTTTGGTCAGTTCTTACTGACCAGTTCAATGTTATTTCTGATCCATTCTGTGTTTTAGAAATAAAACATATTCATTCTCCAAACCAGGGAACACAGATTGACAACTACTTTATTTTCTTGCCCCAATCTCCAAGTTTAAATAAATAACTACAAATACGACTTTTAGAAATATGGGATACGGATTCCTCGTTGTTTAGACATATATTTATTTGTCAAAGTAAATACATGCATTAATATGGGCATATATATATAGAATAGCAATGAATGGTATATTCAAGATATTTTCATATAAATTTATACTTAAAATAACAGTAGCTGAAATATTTCTGCTACCCTATTGTAGCAGCTATGTGAGGACTAGGTATGACTTGGCATCTATAAAACTTTTCTAAAATGTCAACAGTTTTTCACTAACATCACAATACCCGATTTGAAAGGCTACGGAGGGAATATTTTAAATTTTAAGTAACAATATAAAAATATTTGTGGGACAGTCTATGAAGAATGGTGTGAAGATAAGATTCATAACTATAAGCAAAGAGTTTACTTTTGCTGGTGACCAAAGGAAAGGAGTCTTGAGGGAAGGGAGATGAGACATTGTCTTCTAAAGATTGTTCAATGGGAGAATCAAGCAGCTTGGCCAGCCTGGATATGGGAGGAAGTATAAAAAGAACTTGCTAGTTGACAAAAGAAAGATAAATTTGAGGAAAAATGGGTACAGCAAGAATGAGTTGTTTGTTTTAAAAAAGGAGGCAGGTTGAAATAATTTTGTTATTTTTTCTGAGCCCTCTCTGATTCTTTCCTTCTACGTTTAAATGATAAACTTTACCAAGGGGAGTTCAGGCATAAACGGAAACAATGCTTACAAGACAGCAGTGCTGTGCTTGGAGTTTCAGCATGCTTTCCTCTGCTACACACTGAGTTGTCGGGATTGTTACTTTTAGCCCTGCCGTATTGCTGATGTGTACTTTTGACTTTTGTGGCTTCTATCAATCCTTGTCGATTCTGAAGAACTTCTCTATTTCCAGAAAATTTACTGTGGCAAAAAAGCAACCGGCAAGCGCCTAGTACATTGCACCCTGTGGGCACTCAATAAACACTTGTTCTCTAAGTGCCTGGCTGAAAGTGTCTTTGGGAGCCCAGGCAATAAAACCAACTGTCTTCAAAATAACAGATGGTGGTATCTGGTATGAGTTCCCTCTGAGGCCTTGTTAAATACCTAACCAATGTCAGGAGACATCTGCATCTTGTTACCTACATGTGGGAGAGAATGACTCAAGTCACACTGATTCCTAACCGTCAGCCCTGTGTGAAGATTACGAAAAGTCAACCACAAAGAGGGAAGTAGTTGATAGTTGCCATCTGGATTGCAAAAGGGATGGAAAGCCAAAGGTAGCAACGAACTTGGATGGAGTTTGGTGAGTCAATCACTTAGTCAGTGGGAATGTATGGAGAAAAAGTGAGGGAAGTTGAGAGGATGAGAGCAAGTTCATATTTAAAAAAAAAATGTATCATTCATATTCCTGCCAGTGTCATCATCCCAAAGTACAAGTCCGATCATGCCATTACTTTGCTTAAAGCCCTACAATTAACAACAATGCAAATTTGACATATATTTTAAGTTTTGGGGCAGAGGAGGCCTTTTAAACAATGGAAGGAATAAAGAAAGAACAATAGACTTAACTACACAAATCTTTAATTTTTTCTACAGAAAACAAAGGTCAACTAAAAAATGAGGAATGTATTTTCGGAGACTCCGTGTTAAATTACAAATATATAAAATATCTCTAGAAATAAGAAAATCACTGGACACTGATACAAAAATGAACTAACAGTAGGAAGAATAGAAAGTAACTATAATAAGAAGCTTTGTGGTTTTTTTTTAAAAAATTCAAGAATATTTCCAATCAGAATATAAATGAAAGTATTTTTACTTACCAAATCAGCGAAGATTTTTAAAAAATAATAGTGCAGAGTAATAGTCATACTTTTTAATGGAAACAAAAGTTGAACGAGTTTTTTTTGTTTTGTTTTGTTTTTATTTCAGTATATTATGGGGGTACAGATGTTTAGGTTACGTATGCTGCCCTTGCCCCCCCTCTCCCTCCCTAAGTCCGAGTTTCAAATATGTCCATCCTTCAGGTGGTGCGCATTGCACTCGTTGTGTATGCATATACCCGTGCCCTCCTCCCTCCTCCCCCTCCCCCCTCCCCTCTGCCCAACATCCAATAGATGTTATTCTTATATGTGCACTTATGTGTTGATCAACCCAAGTGTCCATCAATACATGAGTGGGTTAATAAACTGTGGTATATGTATACACCATGGAGTACTATTCAGCTTTAAGAAACAATGGTGATCTAGCACCTCTTGTATACTCCTGGATAGAGCTGGTACGCATTCTACTAAGTGAGGTATCCCAAGAATGGAAAGACAAGCACCACATGTACTCACCGTCAAATTAGTTTTGTTTTTTTTTTATAGTCAGAATAAAAATGTTTCAAAAATTCAGTTCCTCGCCTTTTTCACTCAAGATCTC
>CAUYSK010066160.1:0-11003 GCA_963575035.1 Avahi laniger
TTTTTCTATATATTTTTAGTTGTTCAATTAATTTCTTTCTAATTTTAGTAGAGACGGGGTCTCGCTCTTGCTCAGGCTGGTTTCGAACTCCTGAGCTCAAACAATCCGCCCGCCTCGGCCTCCCAGAGAGCTAGGATTACATGTGTGAGCCACTGCGCCCGGCCTACTTTCTTTTCTTGAAAGCTAAGTTGAATCATCAAATTATAGCCTTTCCCCAAAACAGAAATCCTTTACCTTAACGGTTATGTTTCTTGGGCCCATTAAATTTTAATTACCAAGGAAGTCACAATGTTTTCCATCTCTCTCAGGGTTAGATTCAGAACAAAATAACTCAAAGTCAAACACTCCAGTGGTGCTGCTTCTAAAGCAGCAATTGCTCCTTAACATTCGTGGCTATTAAATTAAAATTTTAAGCAGTTCCACAAGTCTCTTCTCCTTTATATGACCTTAGAAACTTATGCCAACAGGTTCACTTCAGTCTCAGAGAGCCAAGTAGCGACACTTTACTCAAGTCAATCAACATATATGTCACCCTAGTGGTTAGCATCACAGAAAACCGGAACAACATTTCTTGTGCTATCAATCCATGATTTTCATGTGTTCCAACCTAAACCACATTAAAACCACCAAATCTTCTCTCATTCTATTAGTAGAGAGGCCGTGTTTCTCTAGTAAAACAAATAAGGCATTTCAGATAGTATATAGACCATCTTCATATACTTTAAATGGTCCAAGAGTTAGAATTAAATTTACCTCAGAGGGAACATACTGCTCCACAGCTGTAGCAACAGTTGCACAACAAATCCAGAGCAATACCATCACCGAGAGCACAAGAGTTGTAGTTAAAATCCACCCAGAGTTACTGAGAAAAAAATCAATAGTCATATTAAAATTTTATAATATAAGAAACAGAACATTCTTAATAATTAAAGGCAATCAATCTTATGTACTTAGCTCAATAGTACAATTAAAGCTTTGTGTACTACCTTTAAAACTATTTCAAAGAATATTTATAGAAGGAAATACTATAATTACAGCTAATATATTAGGGTGGTATAATGCCCTTTTCTCCACCTCTAAAGTTTCTGTAACTAGGTTGTATCACTTTAATATTAGTAATAATAAAATCAGACATACTGACTTTCTGCTAAATATATAAAATTAAACCAAATTACTATCAAGAGTATTTTCTAATTACTAAATGAGATAAGGCAAATGAAAGGGTCCTATAAATTGTATACACTGTTATACAAATGTCACATATTATTTTGCAAGGTATTATGATACTTTAAGAAAACCCAATATCCTAAAAAGTTAAGGTACAGAATAGGTAAATTTTAAAACAATCATTTGTTTTATACCATTCTCAACAGGCTTCCAGAAGTCAGTTTCCCTAGAACATTTCAAATATTTAATTTGTCACAATTTACTTACACTTCAATTTAAAAGAGCGTATCTATTATAAAGCATTCTGTAACTATTAAAGCATATCTTAGTAAACAGATAGTTATATTTTCCTTATGATTAAAATATCTTAGGTAAAAGGCCAGTTATGAGTGAGAATCAGCAATTGGGAGTTTTTTCATAATTGACCTATGAAGATTCAAAGAACAGGAAAAAGTCAAACTGTTTTTTAATACTTAAAAGTCTAATTCTGTGGCCGGGCGCAGTGGCTCACGCCTGTAATCCTAGCACTCTGGGAGGCCGAGGTGGGAGGATTGTTTGAGCTCAGGAGTTCGAGACCAGCCTGAGCAAGAGCGAGACCCCGTCGCTACCAAAAATAGAAAGAAATTAATTGGACAGCTAAAAATATATAGAAAAAATTAGCCGGGCATGATGGCGCATGCCTGCAGTCCCAGCTACCTGGGAGGCTGAGGCAGTAGGATTGCTTGAGCCCAGGAGTCTGAGGTTGCTGTGAGCTAGGCTGACGCCACGACACTCACTCTAGCCTGGGCAAAAGAGTGAGACTTTGTATCAAAAAAAAAAAAAAAAAAAAAAAAGTCTAATTCTGAAAAACTGTGTAATACAGGTTGTCTCTAACTTTCACATCTCTGCTCATCCAACAGTGCCTAATAAGAGATCGATACTTACCACCATAAGCCATGCATTTGATAGCGTGCCAACACTTGAACATGGTAAGGGAACAGTAAGCACAGTCACTGTCTCCCAGCACTAGGGGTGGATTTTGGAGAATGCGTTACATCTTAAAGCAGGAAACTTCTATATGATGCTTTAAGTATTCCAATTTAGAGAGATAATAGAGTAAAAAAATATTTTTAATGAAAAAATATCCACTTTTCTCTACATATTCCAATCCTAAAACTGGGTACTAAGGAATTTACTTCCATAAAATGAGAATCTGGATTCCAGTAGTAACTAGTTAAGTCAGAAAATAAGGACTCATTTTAGAGTCCATCTTCTTCAATCTCCACAACAAAATGTTACTACATCCTACAGATTTTCAACCATCTCCATTATTTCCTGTTCTCCTTGTCCACTGCCCTAATTCGGGCTTCATAATTTCTTGCCTGATTTACCAAAGCTCTCTAACCTGGTCCTGTAATCTATCCTGACACTTACATTTAATTACTTTCCCACTCCTATCTGTTTCCTGTCTACCTGGTTTGCTCAAAGTTCTGATTCTCTTTACGCTCCATACATAGTAATGTACTTTACACATTCAGCAGAAAGCCAGTTTATCTAAAAAATATTTTTAACAAATCTGCTACAACTAGCAAAAATCTCTACTCATCATTTAAGACTTATTTCTATCTTCTCTCCCCTTGAAATCTACAGTAGACTAGGAGGCTTAGGTATACTCCCTGGAGGGAGGGAGAGGGAGAAGGAGAGAGAGGGAGGGAGAGCGAGCGAGAGCGAGAGCGAGAGCGAGAGCGAGAGCGAGAGCGAGAGAGAGAGAGAGAGAGAGAGAGAGAGAGAGAGAGAGAGAGTGTGTGTGTGTGTGTGTGTGTGTATAGCAATTATTATTGTGATGTTCATTATTTCCATGTCTGTCTAGACCCGAGAACTCCTTAGAGGCAGATGTTGAACATCTTTTCTAGGTTTCAAGTCCCTAGCACAATGTCTGGCACATAATAGACTCTCGAAAAAGAAATGACAAGTGAAAAAATGAGCGAGACCTCAATTTCCATTCTGGAGATGAGGATGCCTCCATTACAGTTATGGAGTATTAATACGATAAAAAGCAGCACTGCTTTGGGAGGCTGGGACAGGAGGATCTGTTGAGGCCAGGAGTTCGAGACTAGCCTAGGCAACACAGCAAGACACTGTCTCTATAAAAAATTTTAAAAAGTAGTGGGCCATGGTGCTGTACCTGTAGTCCTAGCTACTTGGGAGGTTGAGGTGGGAAAATTGCTTGAGCCTAGGAGTTCAACGTTATAGTGAACTATGAAAGTGCTACTGCACTCCAGCCTGGGTGACAGAGTGAGATCCTGTCTCTAAAAAAAAAAAGGCGGCACTGCAATAAGAATCAAAAGACCAGATTCCACTAACTGGCTGAGTGATCTTATACGTAGTCATGGGAAAAATCCTACCACTTTAGGAAGTAGATAGCTATTGTAGAATTGGATGAGTAGAAGATGAAGAATTAGAAAAACGAGGTTTAAATTTTAACGTAGTGGCTACACATTAGTCGATTTACCTCTCTGATCCCCCTACTTATCACAGGGCATTGCTCTAAGAGTCACATGAGATCACTGAGGGGAACAAGCATTTAAAAAGATAATACTTTTTATTCAGATGTAGGATATTATAATACTTCATGATTTTGCACAGAAACTTCTAAGGAATACATTTCAAATTATAAAGTTTGTTGTTTCTTAAGTTAAACATTCACAAAATTACTTTTAAAGTGCTAGATTTAAAGAACAACATAAGGCTGGGTGCAGTAGCTCATGCTCATAATCCCGGCATTTTGGGAGACCAAGGAGAGAGGACTGCTTGAGGCTAGGAGTTCGAGACCAGCCTGGGCAATATAGTGAGACCCTTTCTCTATAAAAAAGTTAAAAAAATTAGCCAGCATGGTGGCATAAGACTGTAGTCCCAGCTACTTGGGAGGCTGAGGTGGGAGGATCACCTGAGCCCAGGAGTTCAAGGTTGCAGTGAGCTATGACTACCACTGCACTCCAGCCTGGCTAATATAGTGAGACCCTGTCTCCAAAAAAATAATAAATATAATAAAAGAACAACATAATATATAATGACAAAATGTTAAAGGGCAATATGTTACCAATAAGATGCTAGGTAGTGCAATATTGAGGATTCTAATTTAAGATTAGATGATTACCTTTTTTGCACAAGCAAAAAGCAGTTTAGAAATGAAAGAAAGAAAAAATTTAAATTCTCATCATTTCACACAGTCTTGAAATGTTTTGTTTAGTAAAAGGTATTAATTTTTAAGTTCCATATGACTCCAATGATATCTGATGAAACCTCTCAAGAAACTATTTCTATCATAAGAAATTCCAGGAAGCATGCAGTTTGGACTACTGTAGTATTACACTTGAGATAGAACAGCCCACCAGAGTGTACACATTGCGAAGCAAGGACTTGTTTGCTACTGTACTGGAATGTTTGGCCTGGTATCAGACACAGAGTAGATAATAATCAATAAGTAACTTGGCCCACTGTATTTGTCTTTTTCCTTTTTTTGGCAGGGGGAGGGGTGTGAAGGTGTGAGGGAGGGCTCATATCAAAACTCCACAGAGGAGTGGAGGCATGTATACTCTGATAAAACCCTCTCTCACCCTTAGAAAGGCTTGATATTCCTTCCTCGGAGGGCATAAGGTAGCCATTACTGCCGCCTGCATGTTTCCCTCTTATCCTTAAGAATTCCTGGCACAAAGTTGACATTCCTTAGTACAGTATAGAATACAAAGCCCTTCTTAATCTATAGTCCTCTATAGCTCCTCTAGCCTCATATCTGGCCATGCCGATTAAAACAAAAATAAAAATTTGACCCCCAACCCATTCAGACATACTTTAAATTAAAACCTAACTTACATGTCTGGAGAAGCACATTTCTTACCTTAAATCAAGGAATCCTAACAAGAATGCTCTTGTACCGGGAAAAAAATTACCTGCCTGGGTTTTACTAAAGTAATATGCATATTACCTTTTTTTTTTTTTAAATTTCAGCATATTATGGGGGTACAGATGTTTTAGGTTACGTATGTATATTTATTTATTTATTTTTTGAGACAGAGTCTCGCTCTGTTGCCTGGGCTAGAGTGCTGTGGCATCAGCCTAGCTCACAACAACCTCAAACTCCTGGGTTCAAGCGATCCTCCTGCCTCAGCCTCCGGGGTAGCTAGAACTACAGGCACGTGCCACCATGCCCGGCTAAATTTTTCTATATATTTTTAGTTGTCCAGCCAATTTCTTTGTATTTTTAGTAGAGACGGGGTCTCACTCTTGCTCAGGCTGGTCTCGAACTCCTGAGCTCAAAGGATCCTCCCACCTCGGCCTCCCAGAGTGCTAGGATTACAGGCGTGAGCCACCATGCCCAGTCCATATTACCTTTTAAACAAACAAAAATATCTAAAAGTATAAGTTTGGAAGAAAAAAGGTAAAAAGATTTTTTTTTACTTCTGAACTGCTAATATAATTTTAAAATAATAAAAAGTTATGTATCTAATACAAATCAGATTTTATCTCCTATACACATAATAAAAAGGGATACATACAGAGAAAGGCATCTTAAAAAGCCATCACTTTCTCCATCTTCAAGATAGTTCCTATGTGCCTGTGAACTTCTCATTTGCAGATCTGCTGAAATAATAAGGTACAAGTTTATGACATCCTATATCTCAAAAGCTAATCTCACATGACTACTTCTAGATAAATTCTACAGATATCCAATTGTTTGTATAAGTACAATCTGATACATTTTATAATGTGTGCCAGTTCCTCTGGCATATCTAAACCAAATATTAAATAGATATTCTACCTCATTATGGGATTCTTGTTTTACTTTTAAATTCTTATTGACATTGATGCCTTCTGTTTATTTATATGTGGGCTTAAATTTGGCTTATTCTAATCAAAGTAAAAAATGTTCTTATATTATGTGCTATGATTATCCACCAACTTCCACTCACCAAAATAATTAGAAGGCTAACTAAATCACTGCCTATTAATAAAATAAAGTATGAGCTAGTAAGTTTTAAAAGGTAAGCTCTGCTTTAGCTTGATGTTCTATGTTCCCTTAAGTTAAAATTCACTTTTGGCATGGAAATAAAAATAGAATAGGACTCATACTTTCGGGCTAGTTGGATAATTTCTTGGGAAATACCAAAATATTTGATTAGTTCATACTCAAAACATCCTTTGAAGCAAACTAAATATTCTCGAAGTGTGGTCCCCAGACCAGCTGCATCAGCAAAATCTGGAACTTTTTAGAAATGGAAATTCTCAGATCCCCTCCTAGATCTAGTAAATTAGAAATTCTAGAGGTGGGATCCAGCAGTCTGTGTTTTAACAAGCTCTCCAAATACTAATGCACGTTAAAGTTTAAGAACCACTATTTTAGAACTGATCGGTTCACCTCCCATTAGCGTAAAAACAAACACACAACCAATTATACTACAACCAGATTTGACTGCTAATGTTCTTATCCAAACTACTTAAAATAAAATAAAACTTACAGGACATTTTGCTTAGAGATGATTCTCTCAAATCTGTAGGCTCCTGCTCCAAATGTGGTGCATACTGAATTTCCGGCTTAGACTAAAATGATAATGAAAGCAATTAAGTCATTTGTACTTCTTAAAGCTTTTTTCAGTAACAAGTTCTATAACACATCATCTCTATAAACATTTAAATTGAGAAAAAGTAACAGAAGTACAGTATAAAAAATAAAACACATTAACCACAATATATTTTAATTGCACTTTCTAAACATCAGATCCAGTGCTTTGTAAAGAAACAGATTTCTGGCACCATCAGCTGTTTAGTCAGTTTAACTTCCTGACAACATTTTTTTTAAAAAAAGAGAGAGATGGACAAATTATGACATACTATATTAAATAGCATACCCTGCAAAAAATGAGTTCTAATTCTAGTTGATCAGGAATAATTTAGCAGATGGGCAAACTTTTGGCTAAACATATATTATCTCTATTTTTTTCTCATCTGAAACATTCCATTCGTCCTAAGTATGAGCAATTCATAAATTATAGACAAATGCTCCAAACTTTTATACAGTTCTAATCTTCTGGAATGGGGGTTTTTCCCTTCCAGTTATATTCAAGTTCATGCAGATGTTAGAGAGAAACAGAGCTAATCTCATATCTAATCAGAAATGAATGAGGCTCCACTCTGAGAGTCAACTTAAGTTTTGATGTTAAGTTGTTTTAGGACATAGACCTTGTTCCTGAGTTTAGAGAGAGAAAATTCCTGCTTTTACTTATTACCAAATTAAGTGGACAGGACCCAAGGCTCAGGATAGTGGTAAAAATCACATAGTAGCCATATAGTAAGCCACTCAATTAGCCCTAATAATTAAAAGATTTACTTTAATTATTTATTACCTGAGAGGAAGACAGTGTCACAGCATAATTTGTTAACTGGTAAATTTGAGGAATTCAATTACTGAATTAAAAGGATGACAGCACAGTAGGGTGGTATATGGGCCTTGGTGCTCAAGGACCCTGAGTTTGAAGCCTAATTCTGTTCTTACAGGCAGCATGACCTTAAACATAATCCTCTCAGCTTCCTCATCAATAAAATAGGGATAATACTTCATAAATTTATTTGAAGATTTGAGATAATATCTAGTAAAACAGAACCTCCAAGGAATAGCAGTTATTATCACACCACATGGTAAATGATGAGACAGGAGAAAAGTTACCTCTCTAGGTGAAATACTTCTTCAACAAGTTCTCTTTACAAGAGTTATGAAGAAAAGTACTATAAACAACTAAAAATTATGTTATATCACTTTTCTCTAATATGTGATTATATATATATCACTATTTATGTTCAAAGTATATTAGTTATTATCTCTTATATCTAAAGATTTCATTTCATCAATTTCACCACTATAAAGTTTAGAAGACTCAGAGTTCTGGTTAGGTAAGAACTAGTGGGCTTTAGATAAGCCTTCTAATGACAGAGGGGAGGGTAATCAGATTGTATTCTGATGCCCAGTGTTTTCACGTAGGTCAAGTAAGTAATTATTATTTGAAAATAAATATTTGTAAGTGATTGTATACATGGGTCTATGCCAAGAAACTCATTTAAGACATACACATTTACTGCTGTTGGTATTTAGATGAATCTATGAAGCACAGTTGTCACCTGGAATATAACTATTTTTCCATCATCAGCTTGAAGGTAAAAAGTCCAGGAAGAGGTGATGAAGCTTTGTGCAGAATCCATCATGTCACTCCAGAATGACCTCACCAGAGTTAGAGGGAACAGTAGGTGCATTTTTGGCATCAGAGACATAAGCTTAAAAAAAAATCATGAGAAATACATTATTTTTTACATAGGTATACTCACGAGAACATAATCAAGATTCCTCAAATCTTTATTGGGACAAGGTATAAACAATTAAATAAATCTACCATGATCATTAGCATTAGAATGAACTCTTAGTAATCCATGCAAATTAACTACAGTAAAACTTAAAATCCTAGGCTAATTTGCTACCAAATATACTTGTAAGCTCTGTCACCTCTATCTGAATAACAGGCTTTTGTTTGACTCAGGTCTAAAAATATGGAGACTCTTAAGATATGATTAAATAAGGACTAGCAATGTCTCAAGAGGTAGAATGGGAAGGGACAAATCATACCATTTGAATCTTTGGTGCTTTCATGGAGAATAAATCATGCTATAATGGACATCAATGAAAAAGAGGAAGATAAAAAAAATCAACCAAAAGAATATATGCATAAATAGTAGACATGTGCTAACAGGGCAAGGTGAGGGGAAAATTTACAGGCTGAATATATGTAGTAAGCTACTGATAAGATTTTAACATTAATTGGTGTCATCTTCCCTCCAATTCTGACTTCTTGACTTATTTAGCAGCACTGGGCCCCTCTAGAGCACAAGTGTGACATGCCATTTGCTGAAATCTAGAGATAGCTTTTTGGTTCTGCTATAAAGGGATCATGGGGTATCAGAGAGTTTTTTGAATCAGAAGATATGTATTCAGAATTAATTCACTGAGTAAGCATTTACTAAGATTATAAATTTAAAGAGATCAGGGACCGTGTGTGTGGGCTTTTTTTATTTTTTTTGAGACAGAGTCTTACTGTGTCACCTGGGCCAGAGTACTGTGGTGTCAGCCTGGCTCACTGCAACCTCGAACTCCTTTTCTCAAGCGATCCTCCTGCCTCAGCCTCCCGAGTATTTGGGACTATAGGATGTGCCAACCACGCCCGGCTAATTTTTTCTATTTTTAGTAGAGATGGGGTCTAGCTCTTGCTCAGCCTGGTCTCAAACTCCTGATCTCAAGTGATCCCTCCACTCTGCCTGGGCTTTCCAGAGTGCTAGGATTACAGGCATGAGCCATTGCACCTGGTTTACCATGTGTATTTTATTTATCAATGTATACCTGTGTTTAGTCTGTGTAATCTCTATAGGACAGAGGTTAAACACAAGGTGACAGAGGGTGATTTTATACATACACACATATGTATTTATATACGGAAAGGTACCTAATCCAAACTGGAGTGACAGGGGGTTAAGAAGGTTTCACTAATGAAATGACACTTGCTGGTATTAGGATTCACTAGGCAGATGAGGAGAAGAAACATTGAAAGAAGCACTGAAATAGCATGTGATATTATAAAAATTAAGAACTGTTCAGTATGTATACAAATTAAGAGAAAAGCGACTTAAACATTTGAAATGTTTAATGCCTCGCAACCATTTGAAAGTATGTTTAATGTTACTTATAATAAGAGAAACACAAATTGAAACTATAATAAAAGTAGTACCTTGCTGGGGGTTATAGGAGGAGGAAAGGAGAGTGATTACTAATGGGTATGGCATTTCTTTCTGGGCTAATGAAAACATTCTGGAATTAGATGGTGATGATGGTCGTACAACTTTGTGAATATAATAAAAAGCACTTAACTGTATACTTTAGAAAAGTGAATTTTATGGTATGTGAATTATACGTCAATTTAAAAAATTGGTACAAATTCCATGGAGGGCAATTTTACTCTATTTCTCAAAATTAAAAATGCATATATTGCCAGGCACAGAGGTGCATGCCTATAGTCCCAGCTACTCAGGAGACTGAGGTGGGAGGACTGCTTGAGTCCAGGAGTTCAAGGACAACTTGGGCAATGTAGCAAGCCTCCATCTCTAAAATAAAACAAAATTTTAAAATGCATATACCTCTTAACTCAGCAATTCTATTCATATGAATTTTTTTCTGTAGGTATACTCACAAATGTGCAAAATATACATCATTTATAAAAGAAAAAGATTAGAAACAATCTACATGTTCACAAATAAGGGATTGCCTGAATAAAATATATCCATTTGGAATATTATGTAGTGAAAAAAATGAGTAGCTCTTTATATATACTTATATTCACAAAAAATATATATGCCTAACATACCTCTGTACTGGTAACCCTGGCAACATTAATGAAGGAAAATTGAATGGCTAAGAGACACAGGAGTAGGATACTTTTCACTGTATGTATATTCTCTTTATCTTTTGAGTTTTGTACCAAGTGACTGTATTTCTTATGCAAAAATTAATAAAATTAAGAAACTTTTTTCAGGGCTGGGCACGGTGACTCACACCTGTAATCCTAGCACTCTGGGAGGCCAAGGCAGGTGGATTGTTTGAGCTCAGGAGTTTGAGACCAGCCTGAGCAAGAGCGAGACCCTGTCTCTACTAAAAATAGAAGGAAATTAGCTGGACAACTAAAAATATATAGAAAAAATTAGCCAGGCATGGTGGCGCATCCTAGCTACTCGGGGGCTGAGGCGGGAGGATCGCTTGAGCCCAGGAG
>CAUYSK010066161.1:0-11345 GCA_963575035.1 Avahi laniger
CCAGATATAAGTTATGATAAACTGACCCAAAAGATTATATTATAATAAAATAGGTATCTTCTAACACACAAGAATGAAGGATACTGAGACAGAACATGAAACCGTAATTCATCAAGAAAGGCAAAGATATATAAGTTATAAGAAGTCTAAGAAAAAGTAGAGTTCCTTTATGCACACCTAAAAAAAAGATTAGAGCAAATGTGCCAGGTACCTTCCATTTGTGTAGTAATCTATAGTGCACATTGTTACCCAGCCCCTCCTTGAATCTTTCTTTAACAATAGAATCAAGAGTCTATGCTTCTATTATCATTTGTCAAATGAGGATTCTGAGCCTTCCTGAAATGAAACATTTGCAGGAGACACAATTCACAAGTTCTCAAGTAGACAATTGAACTCAATCTTAAAACCTCATATTTTTCAAATATTTTACCTTTTCAACAAGTTCAGCTTAGAGTTTCATTTTGTAACTAGATAAAACTGGGGACAATATCAATCTTAAATACACTGACCCTCTGTCCTATCCAATGTTGTTAACTTCCAGAAAGTACTTATTTCCTATAGTAATTACTCTTCCAATGAAGAAAGCTTTGCTAATTAGCCTGCTCGGTAATGTGATACCCTAATAATGAAAATTATGACAGCATGCCTTTCATGATTTACAAAGCTTCTTAAGTGTGATATGACATTTAATTATTGAAATTATGGAGATATTATTATTTCCATTTTATAGTTGAGAAAATTTGAGGCTTGAAGAAATTAAGTGGTCTGTTTGAGATATTGGGACCATATTTTGAATGTATTTCTATGGGTTTTCATATTCTATATTCAAAATATAGTCCCAATACATAAGTTTTAATTAAACTTTGTTTGTCTTAACTATAACTGTTATAACTACAATTAAGTAGTTTATGTGAGACAATGAAATATAAAAGATATGTATAATTAAAAAAAAGTCATTGAAATTTTAACACTGTAACACACTAGTTGGGTGATTGTGGATTGCCATTTCTTTCCAAACTTCAATTTACTCATTAAAGGATGAAAATAATACCAAATTCAAGCTCTATTTTAAGGATTAAGTATTATAAACTATATAAAGTGTCTAATATAGAGCATGAACATAGATATGCAACCAATGGTAACTATTGTTATTTTTCACAATGAGCATTTATCCTCTTATTTGATATTTACCTCTACTTTGCCAGGTACACCTGAGGCAGAAAATTATCATGAAGTGGTTAAGTATCTGACTTTGAAGCTACATAAACCTCAGTCAATTCCAGTTCTACTGTTTATTATCTAGATGGGTTTGAACTCCATTTTACATGTATAAAATGGGATTGACTATAATTTCTTACTCATAAGTTTGATTATTTAATAAAGCAATGCAGGCAAACAACAAGGTGCCCTATGTAGATTTAAATGCTCAATAAATGTTTGATAATATACTAATCTCATTTACCAGAGTAAATAATTGTGATGGGCTAATGAGACTAGATGAAATATCTTAGATTGTGGAATTACCCAGGTTTTAGTAGAGCCTATAGATTCGAAAGTTCTTCTATTCCCATACATCAGGGAATGATAGAATAGGCTGTTTCATCAGTAATCAATTTTTTACTCATCAAATTTTTTAATTATTAGATAAGGCAACATCAATTAAACAACTATTAACACACAAAAGTATCTTCATAAGAGAAAAAAAAAATCCAGGTGAGAGATGATCACCCCTGAATAGAGAACAGAATTATGAAAAAAATATTGAAGAGAATAGGAAGGGCATCTTTACATTACTCATGATATCTCTTCCCAAAGCCTGAGCAGCACAGTGTGGAGAAGGATAACCTCTCTGTGGGGAAAGGAAAGTGAAGCGAGCACCAGATCTCCCTGCAAGCCTCAGTACCAGGCTAACCCCAGTGAATTCCAGCACCAGGTCAGCCCCACAGCCCCAGGCTCCAGGACAGCCTCTGTGGAACCAAGACCTAGATCATCCCCATGAACTCAGGCTCTACACCAACCTCAATGCCAGGCTGGCCCCCACAGACCCAGGTTATAGCACTGACTCTAAAGATCCAGGATCCATGTCTTCTCCTAAAGATCCAAGCATCAAGCCCACACCCAGCACCAGGTCAGCCCCATGACTCAGGCTCAAGGATTGTCTCAGCACTAGGTTAATTCCTGTGGATTCAGGTTTCTGGTTAAATCTTGTAAATGAAGCCTCCTAACCAACCTTCACATACTTAGATTTCAGGTCTACACACATGTGCCCAGTTACCAGGCTGACCCAAGTGTACCTGAGTGCTAGGCCAGCCTCTGAAAACCCAGGATCTGGGTCTGCACCCTCAGAACCAATAACAAGGACTTCCCACAGAGACACAAGCTTCGGAACCACCCCAGTTGACACAGACTCCAGATTCACCCCACAGACTCAGGCACCATGAAGTAGGCCCATCTGTCTACTGACCCAGGCAATATGACAAGCCTTCTAGGACTCCAATAGCAAGCATGCCTGCACACTGCAACAGATAGCCCATTTAGTATCTGTATGGACTGACTAGTGACAGTCTTTCCCTGTCATTGCGAATCTGTAAAGACTGAAAGAGGTGCCTACTTCTTAAATGCACAGGCACAAATGCAGGGCACAGGATTATGAATTAAAAAATTACGTCACCAAGGTAAAAAAATAAAACATGGGTAACCAACCCTAGAGAAATGGATATCTATTAACTGTCTGACAAAGAATTCAAAATGATCATCTTGAAGGCGCTCAGTGAGCCACAAGTAAACACAGATAGACAACTAAATAATATTACAAAAATAATGCATGAACAAAATTAGAAGTTCAACAAGAAGATAAAACCCATTAAAAAGAACAAAATAAAATTCTAGAGCTGAAGAATATAGTGATTGAACTAAACCATTTTGTAGACAGCTTCAACAGCAGAATCAATGAAGCAGAAGAAGAATCAGCAAGTTTTCAATCAGGTCTTTTGAAATAACCCAGTTAGAAGAAGAAAAATGACAATAAAAAATCATAAAAAGGACTATGTGACTTATAGGACATCATCAAGAAAACTAATTTATGCATACGGTATTCCCAGAATGGACAGTGAAAGAAAAAGGGGAGAAAAGCTTATTTAAAAAATAATGGTAGAAAACTTCCCAAATCTGGAGAGAAAAATCAACAACCACATCCAGGAAGCCAAAAACATCCACAAATATAATAATATAAAAAGATCTTCACTGAAACACATGAAATTCAAATTTGTAAAAGTAAGAGACAAAATTTTAAAATCAGCAAAAGTAACTCCTCATAATACAAGGAAACATCCTTAAGAGTACTAGCAAATTTCTTAGTAGAAATCTTGCAGACCAGGAGAAAATGGAATGATATTTTTTAAGTCTTGAAGAGCAACTACAACAAAAAACCTTTGCCAACCAAGAATACTACCTCTGGCAAAGCTGGACTTCAGAAATAGATAGGTAAAGAGATTCCAAGACAAACAAAAGCTGTGGCAGTTCATCACCATGAGATCTATCTTACAGGAAATACTAAAGAAAGTTCTTCAAGTTGAAACAAAAGGATGCTAACTAATTATAAAGCATATAAAATATAAAACTGAGTATAAAGCTGAAAGTATACTCAAATTTAGAACACTTTAATAGTGTAATATTGGTGCATAAATTACTTTTTTTTTTTTTTTTTTTTAGACAGAGTCTCACTCTCTTGCCTGGGCTAGAGTACCATGGCATCATCCTAGCTCACAGCAACCTCAAATTCCTGGGCTCAAGAGATCCTACTGTCTCAGCCTCCTGAGTAGCTGGGACTACAGGCATGCACCACCATGCCCGGCTAATTTTTTTCTATATATTTTTAGTTGTCCGATTCATTTCTTTCTATTTCTAGTAGAGACGGGATCTTGCTCCTGTTCAGACTGGTTTTGAACTCCTGAGCTCAAACAATCTGCCCACCTCGGCCTCCCAGAGTGCTAGGATTATAGGCGTAAGCTACCGCGCCTGGCCCATAAATCACTTTTATTTATAGTTTAAAGTTTGAAAGACAAAACTATTGAAAATAACTATAGCTATACTAAATTGTTAATGAATATACAATATATAAAAGATGTAAGTTGTGACATTAATAATATATAACGTAAGGGGAGAAGAAGTGAATAAATAGAGTTATTATATAACGTTGAAGTTATTATCAACTCAGTATAGACAGGTATAAATATGTTTTATCTAAGTCTCATGATGACCATAAAGAAAAATCCTGTAGTAGATACACAAAGGATAAAAACAAAGGAATCAAAGAATATCATTACAAAAACTTTTCAAATCACAAAAGAAGACAGTGAGAGAGGAAGAAAGAAACAACAAAACGGTGCAAAACAACAAAAATGGCAATAATCGGTCATTATTTATCTATAATTACTTTAAATTTAAATGGATTAAATTTTCCAACAAAAGATATCAAATGTATTAATGAATTAAAAAAATAAAACCCAAGTATATACTGTTTATAACAGACATATTTAGATTTAAGGACACACATACGCTAGAAGTGAAGGGATGGAAAAAGATTTTCCATGCAAATGGTGACCATAAAAAAGTAGGGTTGTTTTATTTTTTCTTCATACTTTCAGAGTTCAAAGATACTTTCCCATCTGGATCAGCTGTTGCTTCTTACATTCTTATATTTTTGTTTGGATAATGACTTGCCCTGTTTAATTTCTGAGCCAAGAGGTGGAGTTTATGGGTGAAATTTGACCGCACCCTGTTCGAGTCAGTAGATGCAGTGAAACGGTGTGCAAAATGACCTCCCTGTCAGTAGGTGGCGCTTGCTGCATAGTAATAACATTCATTGGGTGTCGAGCAGATAGGAGGGCGGAGAAGGGGATGGGTATATACACAACTAATGGGTGTGGTGTGCACCGTCTCGGGGATGGACAGGCTTGAAGCTCTGACTCAGGTGGGGCAAAGACAATATATGTAACCTGAACATGTGTACCCCTGTAATATGCTGAAATAAAAAAAAATAGTATTGGCTAGATTTATACCAGACAAAATATACTTTAAGTCAATAACTACCACAAACAACAGACAATGTAATTATATAATGATAATGTAGTCAATTCATCAAGAGACTATAACAAGTGTAAGTATATAGGCACTAAATGTTAAAGCATCTAATAATATAAAACAAATATTAATAGAACTAAAGGAAGAAATAGATAGCAATAAAATAATATTAGGAGATTTCTATAACCTACTATAAACAATGGATAGATTATTTAAACAGGAAATCAAGAAGACAATAGACTAGAACACTATAGAATACATGGATCTAACAGACATACAGACCATTCTATTCAACAACAGAATACACATTTTTCCCAAGCACACACAAAATATTCTCAAGATAGATCATATACTAAAATGCAAAAAAAAAAAAAAAAAAAAACCTAAGGAGATTGTACTCATATAAAATAACTTTTGTGAACCTAAAGGTATGAAATTAAAAATTAATAACAGAAGGAAAATTGGAAAATTCACAGATATGTGGTAATTAAGCAACCAATTCCTGGAAAAGCAATGGGTTAAAGAAGAAAATATTTTGAGATAAATGAAAACAAAAATACAATATTTCAAACCAATATGATACAGTAATAACTCTCAAAAAGGAAAAGTTATAGCAATAAATGCATACATTAAAAAAAGATCTCAAGCAATTTCACTTTACCACTTAAGGAAATAGAACAACAAGAACAAACTAAGCCCAAAAATAGCAGAAGAAAGGAATAAAGGAAGAAAATAAAAACAAAGGAAGCATAAATAAATGAAATAGTAGAATAACAACAGAAAAGATCAATGAAATGAACAGTTGGTTTATTGTAAAAATAAAATTGACATATGCTTCTCTAAACTAAGGAAAAAAGAAGAGAAGTTTCAAATAAATAAAATAATAAATGAAAGCGGAGACATAAAAACTGGTACCACAGAAATACTAAAGATTATAAGAAACTACTATGAACAATTATCCACCAACAAATTGGATAACATAGACGATATGGAGAAATTCCTAGAAGCATGTGACCAATCAAGACTAAATCAGGAAGAAATATAAAATCTGAAAAGATCAATAATGACTAACGAGGTTGTATCAGAAATTTTAAAAACCTCCCAGGAAAGAAAAGCCTCCAATCTGGTGACTTTATTGGTGAATTTTACCAAAAACTTGAAGAACTAACACCAATCCTTCACAAAATCTACCAAAGAATTGGAGAACTGAGAGCACTTCCAATTCCATTTTATGAGGCCAGCAATACTCTGACACCAAATCCATATGACAAAACAAGAAAAGAGAATTACTTGCAGCCCAATATCCGAAAGAACATAAAAGTGAAAGTTCTCAACAAAATACTAACACATTGAATTTTCCAGTACATTGAAAACATCAAGTGAGGGGGAAAATAGAGGCAAAGGGGCATTCGAAGTGGAAAGAAAAAAGTAAAATTGTTTCTGCTTATGATTATTATCTTTTATGTAAGAATCCTTAAGGAAATGAAAGAAAACAAAGACTATTAGAAGTAATAAACTAGTTCTGTAGAGTATACAAAATCATCACAAAAAATCTGTTGAGTTTCTATATACTAACACAAACTATCTAAAAAGAAATTAAGAAAATGATCCCATTTATAATTGCATCAAAACATAATAAAATGTTTAGGAGTACAGATAACCAATGAGATGAGAAAGCTGTACACTAAAATCTATGATGAAAGCACAAAAAGTGAAAATATGTCTCATATTCATGGATTAAAATAATTAATATTTTTAAATATCCATACTACGCAAAGTGATCTGCAGATTCAATGCAATCCATGTCAAAGTCTCGAAGATGTTATTTTACAGAAATAGAGAAATAATCCTATAGTTTTTATAGAACTATAAAACACTTCTAATATCCAAAGCAATTTTGAGCAAGAAGAACAAAGTTGGAGGCATGATACTCCTAATTTCCAAATCTATTACAAAGCCATAGTAATCAATACAGCATGGTACTGGAATAAAATCAGGCATATAGACCAGTGAAATATAATAGAGACACCAAAAATAAATTCATACAGCTATAATCAATTGATCTTCTACAAAAGTGCTAAGAGCACACAATAAAGAAAGAACAGTCCCTTCAATAAATGACATTAGGACATCCACAGGTAGAAAATCAAATTGGACCCTTATCTAACAACACATACAAAAGTCAACACAAAATGAATTTAAGAAAATGTAAGTCCTGAATCTGTAAGACTACTAGTAGAAAGCATAGAGAAAAAGTTCTTTGATATTGTTTTGGGCAATGATTTCTTGGAAATTAACCCAAATGCACAGACAAAAAAAAAAAAAGAAAGAAAGAAAAAATAGACAAATGAGATTGCACCAAACTAAAAAGCTTCTGTACACCAAAGGAAACAATCAACAAAGTGAAGAGAGAACACATAGAATGGGAGAAATATTTGCAACCCATGTATTATATATGATAAGTGTTTAATTTCCAAAATATATAAGGGACGCAACTTAATAGCAGGAAAAATAACCCAGTTAAAAAAATGGGGAAAGGACATTTCTCAGAAGAGGAATACAAATGGTCTACGGGTATATGGAAAAATGTTCAAAGTGATTATGGCTAATCATCAGAAAAAAATTCAAATTAAAACCACAATGAAATATCACCTTACACCTGTTAGGTTGGCTAGCATCAAAACAAAACAAAACAAAAAAACAAGTGTTAGTGAGAATGTGAAAAAATTGGAATTCTTGTCCGCAATTGGTGGAAATGCAAATTGTCACAGTCATTAGGGAAGTCAGTATAGAGGTTCCTCAAAAGATTAAAACTGTAACAATCATATGATCTAATAATCCCACTACTGGACATACATCCAAAGGAAATGAAATCACTGCCTTGCAGAAATATCTACACTCCCACGTTCATTGTTGCATTATTTACAATAGTCAAATATGAAGTCAACCTAGGTGTCTATGGACAAATGAATGGATAAAGATAACGTGGTCTATATTCACAATGACATATTATTCAGCCTTTGAAAAGAAGGAAATCCTGTCATTTGTGACAACATGAATGAGTCCGGAGGACATTGTACGAAGTAAAAAACACCAGGCACAGAAAGATAAATACTATATGATATCACTTATATTTGAAATCTTAAAAAAAAGAAACTCATAAGAGCAGAGAATAGAAAATTAGCTAGTAGGGGCTGGGGGATGGCGCAAATTGGGAGCTATGGGTCAAAGGGTACAACATTTCAGTTCAGCAGGATGAATAAGTTCCAGAGATCTAATATAGAGCATGGTGACTATAGTTAATAATACTGTATTGTATACATAAAATTAGTTAAGAGAGTAGATTCTAAAGTGTTCTCACCACCAAAATGTAAATAATTATGTGAGGTAATGGTTATGTTAATTAGCTTGATGGTGATCATCATTTCACAATATATTATAATATCAAATTATCATGTGATACCATGTAAATATCTACATTTTTTGTCAATTATGCCTCAATAAATCTGGGGGGAAAAGTAAGGAGTTCTATTGACCCAAGACTTGTCTCATTAAGCAATTCAATCATGCTTGGTGACTATCGTAGCCTTATCCTAAGGGCGTTCTATAGATGGTTTGCCATAGTGCACGTGAACGCTCTGAAAGAGAGTTTATTTTCCACCTACAAGCTTTTGTGAGCACCTGTTGGGTGCCAAGCACTGTGCTTGGAGCCTTGTATACAGAAGAGATTGAGACAAATGTTTATCCTTAAGGAGCTCTGGATCCACCAGTGGGAGAAACGCAAGAACAAACAAAGCCATATTCTGTGTTCTTTTAAGTCAGATAAATTGCTGTTTTTCTATGTCAAAACAGCTGACTATCAGTAATTTCAGTGTTTCAATCTAATACATGAGGTATATACTGGGGTCTGTGGAGCAGATTGTTATAAATTATGACTAGTATTATTGTTTTTCTGACACATATTTATAGAAAACACTATAGGGAACCACAGAAGTGGGTTTGAGTTAATCAAATGTGAGGAAAGTAAAAATTGCTGAACTGAATTCTATCCTAACTTCCTAATGTAGTTGCAAAGTGATTCATCACCAGTAGGCTTACTCAGCTAACTTCTTTGGACACGTAATGAAACAAGAGAAGAAAAACAGAAGTGTATGTGTCAGGGGGAGGGAACTGAGGCCTAAGGTTACTGCAGTAGTGAGCTAATGAACGTGGAAGTTCCCTCTGATGTCGCTCCCAGGGACAGCTGCATGTCTGTTGATTAATTTGCTTTTTATAAAAAAGCTATTATTGAAAACCACTTGAGGATTCAAAGGAAATGCAAATGAATGGTTAGAAAAATCTCAGTGTCAAGGGAAGAAAATATAAGTGACAGGGGTATTATTCTATTTTGTAGGTGTTGATATGAATGCCAGGTGCCTCTTTGCATCCTGATAGCCTGGCACCTTAAGGGTTTTCAAATAGCTTTAAAATAATTTATTTTCACATCAATATAATATTAAGGAAGTTTTATTCACTAAATATATATTCATTCAATATCATAATCCCCAGGGATACAATGCATATGCCTACGTCTGAGCACGAATCATAGAGATTTAGTTATTTGGGCAGAAAAAAATGTTAGTATAAGGAAGACAATGTTTCATATCTAGAGAAAATTTGGCAGGAAGCCATTATGTGTGGACTTTAGCCATTTGCAGCAATAACAGCACAGCAACCAACAGTTAGCAAATACCCACTATATGATGTCTGGTACTGTGTTGGGAGATGCATCTCACACGTTAACTCATGTCAATTCTCTATAGCAAGTGTGATCAATATTTTTCAGATAATACAGTTTAAGTTTTATCTATATTTCAACCCCATGGTATAGTGTTGATCCCTTTGTGGTCATTATTAAATGTTAGCTGAGCGAATAAGTGAATGAGTGAGAGAATAATGAAGGAATGGAAGCTTTAATTTTGGTAGATCAAATGTCAACAGAAATTGGAAGGAAAAATTGTTAAAATTGTAATACTTGTCTTTGTCCATTTGGGCTTGTATAACAGAATACCATAGACTGGGGGGCTTATAAACAACAGATAGTTATTTCTCATTGTTTTGGAGACTGGGAGGTCCAAGATCAAGGTGCCAACAGATTTGATGTCTAGTGAAAATCTGCTTCATAAGTGGTTGTCTATTCACTGTGTCCTGACATTGTAGAACGGGCAAGGTAGCTCCCTGGACCCTCTTTTATAAGGGCACTAATTCTATTTAGAAGAGCTTTGCCCACATGACCTAATCACCTCTCAAAAGCCCCATCTCCCAAAAACATCACATTGGTGATTAGATTTCAACATATATTTTTTTTTGGGGGGGGGCAATAACAATACGATTTTAGAAGAAAAAGAGTCATAAAGGGCTGAACTAAGGCAGTATCAGTGATGTTATAGAACATCATTTGCATTTTTGTTGATTTATGATTTGCAAAGCAAGTTTATGCACATCATCTCTCTGGATACCTCCAATAAAGTTGTGAGGCTAACATTTGCTTTTCCTCATGAAAATGAGACACAAAAAGGTTGCAAGACTTTTCCAAGGTCATGCAGCTAGTTTGTAATTAGCTAGTTTGTATTTACCTACTTTATAGTAGTAGTCTAATGTCCATTAAATGGAATGTTTGTGTCAAAATAAAGTTTCAAAGCCATGTTTCTGTATATCGAATTTGTGTTTATTTATGAGATTCTGTATTAGATCACAAAAATAACGTCTAACATGGCCGGGCGTGGTGGCTCATGCCTGTAATCCGAGCACTCTGGGAGGTGAGGCGGGCGGATCTTTTGAGCTCAGGAGTTCGAGACCAGCCTGAGCAAAAGCGAGACCCCCGTCTCTACCAAAAATAGAAAGAAATTAATTGGACAGCTAAAAATATATAGAAAAAATTAGCCGGGCATGGTGGTGCATGCCTGTAGTCCCAGCTACTTGGGAGGCTGAGGCAGTAGGATTGCTTGAGCCCAGGATTCTGAGGTTGCTGTGAGCTAGGCTGACGTCACGGCTCTCACTCTAGCCAGGGAAAAAAAGTTAGACTCTGTCTCAAAAAAAAAAAAAAAAAAATAGTATCTAACAATCCAAGAAATGTGAAAAGCTATGAAAAAGATTTTAAGCTTGAAAAGCTGAAAATGAGAGAAGGAAATGTTTTGGTTTGTAAATGGAAAACATGAAAATAGGAGTATTTTAGGAAGAGAAGATTTATTGGTCCAATTTGAAGCCTGTTGAGTTTGAGTCAT
>CAUYSK010066168.1:0-30946 GCA_963575035.1 Avahi laniger
CAATTAATTTCTTTCTATTTCTGGTAGAGATGGGGTCTCGCTCTTGCTCAGGCTGGTCTCGAACTCCTGAGCTCAGAACGATCCGCCCACCTCGGCCTCCCAGAGTGCTAGGATTACAGGCGTGAGCCACCGCGCCCGGCCTAAGATCCATAGTCTTTTGATATTAGGTCTTAATAAAAAAAATCATCCGTCATTCCAAGAATCGGGAAGATCTGAGAAAAAATCAAGAGAAGTTAACACTGAAATGAAATAGATATTATGATTATCTGACAAGGATTTTAAAGCAGTCATAGAAATGCTTTGACAAACAATTATGAACATGCTTGAAACAAATGAAAAAATAGTCTCAGCAAAATAAAAGATATAAAGCAGAACCAAATGGCAATTTTAGAACTAAAATTAACTGATCCACACAAAAATTTGTACATAAATGTTTATAGCAGCTTTATTGTAATTGCTAAAACTTAGGAGCAACCAAGTTGTCCTTCAGTAGGTAATTGGATAAGCAAACTGGTATATCCATATAATGGGATAGTATATGGTAATAAAAAGGAATGAACTATCAAGCCACGAGAAGACACAGAGGAACTCCAAAAGTATACTGCTGTTGATAGCAGACCTGAAAAGGCCACAGACTGAATGATTCCAACTATGTGACATTTTGGAGAAGACAAAACTAAGAGAGACATAAAAAGATAAAAAGAGCAGTGGTTGCTGGGGATTGGAAAGAGAAAGGATGAGGGGAAGAGTAGATGGAGCACAGGATTTTTAGGGCAGTGAAATTATTCTGTATAATATAGTAATGGCAGGTACATGCCATTCTATATTTGTCAAAACCCACAGACTATACATCAAGAGTGAACCCTAATGTATACTGAGGACCTTAGTTAATAATGTATCAATATTGTTTCCTCATTTGTAACAAATGTAATTTGTAAGTCCACTAATACAAAGTGTAAACAATAGAGGAAGCTGGGGAGGGGAGAGGAAGGAGGTATATGGGAACTCTGTACTTCCTAATCAATTTTTCTGTAAAGCTAAAACTGTGCTAAAAGAAAATTCTATTAAAAAATACATGTGAGAAAATATTTCTAAATCATATATCTGATAAGTGTTTAATATCCAGAATATATAAAGAACTACAACTACTATATAAAGAACTACCCCCCCCAAAATCCAGTTCAAAAATGGACAAAGGACTTGAATAGACATTTCTCCAAAGAAGATATACAAATGGCCAAACAAGCAGATGAAAAGATGCTCAATATCACCAACCATTAAGGCAATGCAAATCAAAACCACAATGAGATGCCAGTTCACACACATTAGGATGGCTGTTATAATGGAAAATAATGAGTGTTGGTGAGGATGCAAAGAAATTGGAACAGTTGTGTATTGCCGGTGAATGTAAAATGGTGCAGTCATGAAAATAGTTTGGTGGTTCCTCAAAATGTTAAAGATAGAATACCATATGATCTAGCTATTCCATTCCTAGGTATATGCCTTGAAGAACTGAAAGCAGGAACTAAAATAGAAAAATATAAATGTTCATAGTAGTGTTATTTACAGTAGCCAAAAGGTGAAAACAACCCAAATGTCCATTAGCAAATGAATAGATAAACAAAATGTGGATATATATATGTATACTTAACAATGGAATATTATTTCAGCCTTAAAAAGGAGTGAAATTCTGATACATGCTACAACATGGATGAACCGTAAAAACATTATGCTAAATAAAATAAGCTAGACACAAGAAAACAAATGTTTGATTCCACCTAAACCTACAATAGGCAAATTCATAGAGACAGAGTTATTGTTTGAGGGATACAGAGTTTTTTTGGAGAGGATGATGAAAAAATTCTGGAAATGGGTAGGGATGGTGGCTGTGCAACATTGTGAATATACTTAATGCCACTGAATTGTGCACTTAAAAATGGTTAAAATGGTAAATTTTATGTATATTTTGACATAAAAAGTTTCAAAAAATATAGTAGCAAATTAAAAACTCAACATTCTCAACAGAATGGAGAAGAGAGAGGAATGAAACAGTGAATTTCAGAATAGGAACAATAGATTGCTACATCAGAGAGAAAATAGATTGATAAAAAAGTGAGTAGAGCCTCAGGGACAGGTAGAACTATAGCAAAAGATATAACATTTGGGTCATTGGAATCTCAGAACGAGGTGAGAGAGGGTGGGATTGAAAAAATATTCAAAGAAATAATGGCTGAAAATTCCCTAAATTGGGCACAAAGGTATAAAACAGATTAAAGAAGGTAAGTGAACACCTAACAGGAATCACCCAAAGAAATCCACACCAAGACATTTCATACTGAAGGTTTTGAAAACTAAAGAAAAAAAAGTCCTAAAAGCAACCAGAGAGAAACCATGCATTACCCATAGGGGACACCAATTCAAATGATAGCAGATTTTTTTCGTCTGTAAGCATGGAGGTAATAAGGAAGTGGAGCAACATTTTTCAAGTACTAGAAAAAAAGAACTATCAACCCAGTATTCTGTATTCGGAGAAAGTATCCTTGAGGAATGAAGGGAAAATCAAGACATTCTCAGATGAAGGAAAACTAAGAGAATTTGTTGCCAGCAGAGCTACCCTGAAAGAATAGCTAAAGGAATTTTTTTAACCAGAAAGGAGGTGATAAGTAAACTTGGAACAGTAGGAAGAAAGAACAGTGTATATTAAATAGATTTAAGAAATGGGTAAATGCAATAGAATTTCCTTTTTTGTTTTTAGTTTTCAAAATTATGTTTGCCAAATATGGTTCACAGTGCATGTAGAGGAATTCTTTAAGACAATTATTAAGAGAGGAGAGTAACAATTATAAAGAGAGGTTAGGTTTCCCCACTTTCACTTGAACTGGTAAAATGTGGGCTGCAAGTTATGTATATATAATGTAATACCTGGAGCGACCACAAGAAAAAGATATACCAAGAGTTACACTCAAAAACACTATAAATAAATCAAAATACAATTATAAAAAATGTTCAGGTAACCCATAGGAAGGCAGCAAAAACAAAACAGAAGGGAAAAACAGAGAACAAAGAGAACAAATCACACTTTAGCCTTAACATATTTAAATAATTTCATTAATTATAGTTTAAATACAATAATTAAAAGAGACTGGCATAATCTATTTAAAAAGCATGACCCAGCTATATGCTGTCTATAAGAAACTCATTTCAAATATGGTGCAACTAGGTTGAGAGGTTTATAGACCCGAAAACCTCTCAGGTTGACACCAAAAGTGTGATTAATGAAAGAAAAAATTGATAATTTAGACTTTATCAAAATTTAAGGTTTTTCTCTGTGAAAAACCTTGTTAAGATGATGAAAAGACCAGCTACAAACCGCATATCTGCTAAAGGACTTACATCTGTCATATCATATGAAGGACTCAAAAATTAACAGCAAAAAGCAAACAATACAATTAGAAAGTATGCAAGAAAAGATATTTCACAGAAGGATTTATGGTTGACAAATAAGCATGTAAAAAAGATGTTCAACCTCTCTAAACATCAGGGAAATTCAAATTAAGACCATAATGAAATAACAATACAGCCATAAGAACAGCTAAAATAGAAGAATAGTGACAATAACAAATGCTAACAAGGATGAGGAGAAACTGGATCACTCCTCATTCTTGGTGAGAATATGAAATGGTGCAGCCACTCTGGAAAACAGTTTGGCAATTTTTTATAAGACTACACATATATTTGTGATACAACCCATTAGTTGCACTCCTGGACATTTATTCCAGAGAAATGAAAACTTACATCTACTGAAAAATCTGTATTAAGTTGTTAATAGCAGCTTTATTTGTTATAGCCCCAAACTGGAAACAACTGGTTTCCCTTACTCGGTGAATGGTTAAAGTGTGATAATCCATACCATGGAATATTACTCAGCAATAAACAGGAATGAACTATTCGTCCACATAACAACTTGGGTGGATCTCAAGGGCATTGTGCTGAGTGAAAAAAGAGATTCTCAAAACATCACGTACTGTATGATATTTATTTAACATTCTCAAAATGGCAAAATTGTACAGATTAGTGGTTGCTAACAGTTGAGGGTGGGCAGGGACAGGATATAAATGTAAAGGGATAGCAGGAGAGCAATCCTGTGGTGATGGAACAGTTCTGTATCTTGATGTGGTAGTTACAGTGATCTGCACATGTGAGAAAGTGATATAGAACACTGTACAGTGTATCATTGTCAAATCTCTGGGTTTGATATTATAACTAAGATGCAACTGTTGGGGGAAACTGGGGCAAGGGCACATGAGAGCTGTCTATACTACATTTGCAGCCTGTGAATCTTTAGTTATTAAAAATAAAGTTTTTTAAAAAGTACATTTTGAGTACCTACCAGAAATTTTCCTTGAGCTTTTGTGTTAATATAATCTATAACTACAACTGTGAAAATTATAGATATTCTTTCCATTTAACATGATACTCCAGAGGCTCACATTTATTTTTTCTGAAGTCAGGTGCATCTCTTAGGATCAAGAAAATATGGTAACTTGCCCAAGGTTACATAACTGGTAAAGAACTGGAACAGGATTTAAAGTTAACTCACATCTTTTCTGCTGCTCTAAACTGCTTCTTCTAAAGCACTTTTGTCTTGGAATTGAGTAAAAGTAGGGTTTGATGTCAGAAGTGAGGGGAGTGTTTATTGATAATTTTATTTACTCATTTAGCAATTTGAGCACTATGTGTGAGATACATAATAAATTATACAGAAATGAGAGATATCTTTTTTTTTCTTTTTTTGAGAAATGATCTACATTACTTAGAATTTAGTGGAAGGGACAGGGAAATGATTTTAATATACCTTGTAAGATACTAAGATAAAGCGATTTATTATATGTAAAAGGCTTTGTGGGAGCACAGACGGGAAAAGAGATGCATTTAACTTCTCCTGATGCAGTGGGAGGTTAACAAACATTTTCAGTGTACTCTTGTTGCTGACAAATGTGACACAGTAGAAGCCACGAGCAAAGACAAAAAGCATGTAGATAGATAAATTGAAGTTCATCTGTTTGTTTACCCGACATCCTATAGTTTATTTTAAAAAATAAAAGTGAGAGAAGAGTAGGGGGAAATGAACAGTGAAAGCCTGGGATGAGAATAACAAACAGATCATTGCACATGGTTTCTGTACAAGTTGTTAGAAGAGGGCTGCAGATTTAGCTTTAAAATTCCTAGAGGCAAAAACAAAAAGAAATATTGGTTAAATAACTTATGGTTATTAGAGTATTCAAAAGTAGTATTTATTTTCCTGAAATTGAGGACTGAGTAAAGTTTTCCCTGAGGATTCTCAAAGACAGTTCTGTGATATATAGTATGTAACATTTCAATAACTTCCTTAAAATAAGTTTTTAAATGAATTTAGTGAGATTGTTTCTTATAGCATGTCTGGAGCTTAAGAGGATGGTGAGAAGTTAAGTTGGACAAATGAGTAGAGTTGGGATCATAACTTCATTTTCCCCTTTTATTCTCAGTGTGATGAGGTACCATAAAGTTATGGGAATGAAATGAAATGAAATTTTTGAAGAATTTTTAGCAGTATTTGGGCAAAGGACAAAGAGAAGAAGAGAGTAGGAGGTATTGCTAAAATTCAGGCCAGCTGTGGGAAAAGACTCAACTAAGGAAATAGTACATTTGTAGTTTTTCTTTTTGTTTCTTTAAAATTCTTCAAATATTTTGTTTCCTGGTTTGGATAATTGAAACTCTTTACCTCTAAATCTGTAAGTTAGTGTGCCTTACAAAATGCCAAAGCAAAGTTTGGATTAAAATAATGACTTATTGTGCTTCTTGGTGTGCTATTTGTTGGGTATAGTAAATGGCATTATAGCATATTTAGTTAAACATAATTCATGACCTTCAGCATAGTTCTTATATAGTGATAAATTATAGATAAAATTTATACTTTTAAAGACAACTTTGTTGATTTTGATAGCTTGGAAGAAGATATCTCTATTGTGTTTGAAAAGAGCCAGATCAGGGCAAGAACAATGTTAGAACAAAGAGGTCAGGGATTTAGCGATTTTAGATGCTCCTTAAAGATTTGAGGCTTGACTTCTGTTTATTTATTTATTTATTTTTATTTCAGTGTATTATGGGGGTACAGATGTTTAGGTTATGTATGTTGCCCTTGCCTCCCCTCTCTCCCCCAAGTCCGAGTTTCAAGCGTGTCCATCCCTTGGATGGTGCGCGTTGCACTCTTTGTGTATGCAAATACCCATCCCTTCCTCCCCCCTCCCTTGACTTCTGTTTTTATGCATCTTCTACAGGGTAACAACACACTGTCTTCAACACAGTAGGTGCTCAGTATTTGTTAAATATGCAATGAGAAGCAAGTGCTATGGAAAAGTATTTGTGCCACCGCTTTATCTCATAGATATTTCTGTTATTGCACTTAATGTATTGTGTTTATATTTCCTCAAGTAAACAAAAAATTTTCTGAGGGCAGGTACCTAATCTGTCCCTGTATCTTTGGAATTTAATATAGTTCCTGATATAATCGTTGTTCAATGAGTCTAATGATTTTTTTTCTTTAAAAGCATTTGGATACCTTTGTTATAGAAAAGACCCTTTTCTTCACCCATTGATGATTTGATAGTGGGCTGGGAGGGAAAGCTATGGTCCTCCACATTAGTCAGAAAATACTTGATTGATTTGGTATTTGGCTTAGTCAAGTAAGTTACTGACATGTTCAAAAGGACTTTTCTAAAGAGTTAATATGTTTTGATAACAATAATTAGAAATTTCTTTCTAAAGAATCTTGATACTAATCTATTAAAATTAATTTCAAAACCATGGTTTCTTTATTGTAGATATAAATATTTGGCCATTTTTCTAATAGTATGATTAAACATCAATAGTAACTAAGTTCTATTTTTAAAAACTATAAATTGTCTTGAAAGTTATTGCTATAAAAATTAAAAATTTTCATTTAGCATATTTTTTCAAATAGATAATACATTCACATGGCACAAAATTCAGAAGGCACAAAAAGGTATGCAGTTGAGTCTCCTTGCCAGGGAAGCAAATCTCCCTTTCTGATTCCAATTACCTAGGTGCTCTTGGAAGGAAGCTAAGGAAATCTTTTAATGTGATTATTTTCATTCTAATTATAACAGATTGAAGATCTCAAACAGACAAATCATGGCTTGGAAGAATATGTTAGGAAACTCTTGGATAGTAAGGAGGTGGTAAGCAGTCAAATAGATGATTTAACCAGCCACAATGAGCATCTCTGTAAAGAATTGATTAAAATTGACCAACTAGCAGAGCAACTAGAAGAAGAGAAGAATTTTGTGGTGGATACCGCTGACAAGGAACTTGAAGAAGCAAAGGTATTAGATTTACTACTGATTAGAATTTTAATTCTACTTTAAACTTCATGTAATTATTAAATTATTAAATGCAGTAGAAAAAGGGACATTCTTATTTATATAATTTGAAAGCTTTTTGATTTGACATTATATATCCTAAAGATTAAGTTACATTGTTTCTCATGTTTTATTTCTTTTAAAAATTTTACACACATAATTTATTTCATACCTTTAAAAATTTTTTCATCAAACTAAAAATAGAACTACCATATGATCAAACAATCCCACTGCTGGCTATATATCCAAAAGAAAGGAAATCAGTATGTTGAAGAGATACCTGCATTTCCATTTTTATCATAGCACCATTCACAATAGTCAAGATTTGAAAGCAACCTAAGGATCCATCAATGGATGAGTGGATAAAGAAAATGTAGTATGTATATATGTGTGTGTGTGTATATATATATATATATACACATATATATACACATACATACATATATACAATAGAATATTATTCAACCATGATAAAGAATGAAATCCCTTCATTTGCAGAACATTGATGAGCCTAGAGGACATTATGTTCAGTGAAATAAGCCAGGCACAGAAAGAGAAATATTGCATGTTCTCACTCACTTGGAATCCAAGGAAGTTGATCTTATGGAGGTAGAGAGTAGACTGGTGGTTACCAGAGGCTGGAAATGCTAGAGAGGAGGAGAGGATGAAGAGAGGTTAGTTAATGGGTACAAAAATGCAGTTAGATAGAAGGTATAAGTTGTAGTGTTTGATGGCATAGTAGGGTGAATATAGTTAATAATTTATTGTATTTTCCCAAATAGCTGGAAGAGAAGATTTAGAAAATTCTCAACACAAAGAAAAGATAAATGTTTGCAGTGATGGATATCCCAATTACCCTGAGTTGGTCATTACACATTATATACATGTATTAAAATATCACATGTACCCCATAAATATGCACAGTTATTATGTGTCAATGAAAAAGTCAATTTAAAAAAGTTTTTTACCAAAATTTAAAAATTCTATGTAGTTAAATTTGCCAGTCTTTTTTTTTTACTGACTTCTGGGTTTTGATTATTGTTTAGGAAGGCCTTACCATCTCAACAACTACAAAAATATTTTCTAAAGTTTTTAAAAATACTTTTTAATAGTTTTAATTTTTAATACTTCTAGAATTTCTTTTTGTTCTAAAATTAGGTAGGATTGACTAGTTCTTTCTCCACTGATTTGAAATACCATCTTAACAGATACTAAATTCTCACATATCTATGAATATGTTTCTGGACTGCATTGATTCATTTGTGTTTTTGTATGCCACTACTTTATTTTAGTTACTGTAGCTTTATGATATTTCAATGAACATTTTATTTATTGATTGAATTAGTACTCTGCCATGAAATTTATAAAGTAAGAATTTAAACACAATTATAAAATGAAGACAGTTTCTTTTTGCTGCTGAAAGCAAGATAGCATATTTGAAGGCCAAAAAACAACCTATTGAATTTAAAATGGTAATGTGTGAATATGCTTATTTGTCTTGATTTTATTAATCACGAAATTGGTAAATTGGGTCTATAGTAAGACATTTTCCCAAATCTAATTGTTTTTGAGACAGAGTTTCACTCTGTTGCCCAGGCTAAAGTACAATGATGTCATCGTAGCTCACTGCAACCTCACACTCCTAGGCTTAAGTGATTCTCTTGCCTAGGCCTCCAAAGTACTAGGATTACAGATGTGAGCCACTCTGCCTGGCCTGCTAATTGTCATTACATGATATTTCTTAAACATTGTTTTAATGTACCAAGCCTCCAATAGTATATATTAAAGCACTTAATAAATGATCAGTCTGAGAACATGTTAGTGAAGGTGTTGCTTGCTACAGTGGATTGAGATATAAGAGCCAAGCTGATGAATTCTAGGATTGCATGTGTTTTTATAGAGTAATCTTACTTATTTAGACTGATTAAAGTATAAATAAGTCTAAATTATTGAAAAGTTGAATAATGGAGTAAATACATGAAGTTTATTACTTTAATGTAAGGACATAGTCTTCTTTAACAATGTTGTCTGAGCGAGGTCCTTAGTAGAACTACTTGAGAGAGTAGATAAGAATGGTTTGTTTTTAACTTTTGAATTATTTATCTTCTAATGGTTGCTACTAAAGTATTTGAAGGACATTTAAAAATAGCTTGAATATTTTAAACATTTTTCAATAAACTCTTGTTTGTATTGTTTCTTTAAGAATAATTATCCTGGCTGGGCACGGTGGCTCATGTCTGTAATCCTAGCACTCTGGGAGGCCGAGGCAGGTGGATCCTTTGAGCTCAGGAGTTCGAGATCAGCCTGAGCAAGAGCAAGACCCCATCTCTACTAAAAATAGAAAGAAATTACTTGAACAACTAAAAATCTATATAGAAAAAATTAGCTGGGCATGGTGGCACATGCCTGTAGTCCCAGCTACTCGGGAGGCTGAGGCAGAAGGATTGCTTGAGCCCAGGAGGTTGAGGTTGCTGTGAGCTAGGCTGATGCCACGGCACTCTAGCCCGGGCAACAGAGTGAGACTCTGTCTCAAAAAAAAAAAAAGAATAATTATCCTTCATTCACAGTGTAATGGTAAATTGAGTTCAGTCTTTATCTTAATTATGAAAATTATCGAAATTATGGAGTTTTATTATGTGTTCCTTGTTTTTTTCCTCAAATTCAGAATTAACTACACTGCTTCCCAGACTGAGGGGAGCCAAGTTGGCTGAATTCCAATGATGAGAATACCCCTTTTAGAAGTCATCAGTTTTAGAGGATTATTAGGGTCTGTGTTCTAGGGAGAATGATTACTATGTCAGAGTGAACTCTCATATCAAAAGGGAGAATTTCAGGAGTGGAAAACATTTAAAATATAAGAGCTGGGATTTACCTACAACTAAAAATATTAAATTCATGATGGAAATTTTGCCTGGCTCAGAAAAGAGTATTTCTAGGAAATAGATATCCAAATGTGGAATGTTGACTGTGTTTGATAATAGGAAAGCTATTTGAAGAAGAGGTGGGCAGCAGTCTTAGAGTAGAGATAGCATTGTCATGCAGGGAAGACACAGGAAACCTAATAAAAAGAGGACAAAATGGAAATAGGTCCTTTGGGTTGGTAGAAAGCCCTGCAATGAGGAAGTAACCAGCCTCAGTAAGTGAATGTCCCAGGGTAGAATGGGGATTAGAAACATGCATGACCAGCATTGGGGATATGAACACCAATGTGTGGTGTTATCATCCTTAAGCCACTGGATATACATTTTACATTGATATTTACTGGGGAGAGATTCCTTGCCTAATTTGTGGGATAGAACTTGAAATGAGAATTTCTAATTTGATTGCTGAGAAAGAGTGTTTGGGTTTCTACAGTGTTGGGGATTATGCTTTAGATACATGGAGGTAGAATCTGAGGCTAAAGCTACTGTTAGTTTGTCTGGAATTGAGATAGATAGTATTAAATTTATTTACTGGGAAGAGTTTGTGTTTAGTTTTATTTATTATTTTTTTTGAGACAGGGTGTTGCTCTGTTGCCCCAGCTAGAGTGCAGTGGTATCATCATAGCTCACTGCAGCTTAAAACTCCTGGGCTCAAGTGATTCTGCCTTAGCCTCCCTAGTAGCCGGGACTACAGACATGTACCACCACATCCAGCTAATTTTTCTATTTTTTATAAAGATGAGGTCTCACTCTTGCTCAGCCTGGTCTCCAACTCCTGACATCAAGCAATCCTCGCACCTTGGCCTCCCAGAGTGCTAGATTACAGGTGTGAGCCACCACACCTGGCCTAGTTAGTTTTATTTTTAAAAGTCAACAGAGTAACTTCTTCCATCATTTATTCATTAAAATGTTTTGAATATTTACTATTGTCTTGTTTATTGCTATGAAACAAATTACTCCTGAACTTTAGTGGCTTCAGACAATAAACATTTATTTGTCATAGGTTCTGTGGATTGGAAATTCGAGAGTGCCTCCTTAGCTGGGTGGTTCTGGTTCCTGGTTTCTCAGGAAATTATGATCAAGATGATGGCCAGGCTTCAGTCATGGCTTGACTGCTACTGGAGGATTTATTTCTGAGAAGGCTCACTCTGGTGGCTTTTAACTAATGGCATGGAGGCCTCTGTTCCTTGCCAGGTGAAGCTCTCTCTAGGGATGCTTGATGGATTTTTTGTGGCAGCTGGTCCCCCTCCACACCCTCCAGACAATAATCCAAGAGAGACAGCGAGGAGGAATCCACAGTGCCTGTTACGACTAGGCTCAAAAGTTATATACCATCACTTCCATTTATTTTCTTCATTAATTAAGTAAAACCCACACTCGGGGAGGTATATTAAGCTTCACCTTTTCAAGGAAGAAGTATTAAAAATTGTGAACATACATTACAATGACCACAGTTATATGCCTCCATTTATCCTCTCATCTTGAGTTATCATTCATGCCTTCATACATTGTTTCCCAGCTAATTGAATGTGATTTTTTTGAAATGTGAAGCAGCAGGATTGCAATTTTACCATTATTAATTTCTTTATACAGTTTATATTTTTAATTGACGTAGGGGCTATCATTGGACTGGATCTCTCATAGCCTTTGTCATTGTCAATATCTTTGTATGTGATTCAGTCAAAAAATATCTCAGAGCCTTCCATGTGGAAGACTTTGTGTAAAGCCTATTTAAGTTTATAGCCCTCCACACACATTCTCTCTCCCCCACTTGATTTTTCTCTGTAGCGCTTTCCTACTCCTTTCCCCCTCCCTCCCTCTGCTCCAGCCACACTGGCCTCCTGACTATTTCTTGGACCTTATCAGACAGCTTGTTGCCTTAAGATCTTTGCTATAGCTGTATCTTTTGCCTGGAATGTTCTTCTCTCAGATTTTCATATGGTTGACTTCCTCCCTCCTTTAAGTCTTTGCTCAAGGTCACATTTCAGTGAGGACCCCCTGATCACCCTATTTAAAATTCTAACCTGTTGCTCCATAAAAAATCCCAATATCCTAATTCTACCAAATATTTTTTCTAGTGTACTATATAATTTATTCATTAGGTTTATTTTTTTATCATGCAGCTGAAATGTAAGGTCCCTAAAGATAGGAATTTTTGTCTGTTTTGTTCACATTTTTATCTTGAGTGCCCAGAACACGAGTGCTCATTGTATTTTTTTTTTTTTTTTAGTGATGCAAAGATTAGCTGACATATGTTTTGACTATTATCGTCTTCTTTTTTTTTTTAGAAACAGGGTCTCATTCTGTTGCCCAGGCTAGAGTGCAGTGGTGTGATCATAGCTCACTGCAGGGTCCAGTTCCTGGGCTCGATCAATCCTCCTTCCTCAGACCTAGAGTAGCTGGGACTACAGGTGCACACCACCACATCGGCTAGTTTTTTAATTTTTTGTAGAGATATGGTCTCACTATTGCCAGGTTGGTATCAAATCTTTGAGCTCAATGGATCCTCCCGCCTCAGCCTCCCGAAATGCTAGGATTATAGGCATGAGCCACCACGCCTGGCCCTAGTATGAGTTTTTATACTTAATTTAATATGGAAATCTTTACATATTATTCAAAATAGACCTGTGTCCTTTTAGTGTCTACATAGTAGTATAATAGTATAAATTAAAACATTGAAAATTGTCTATTCAAAACTATACATAAGCTTATTGAAATTATATATAAGTTATATTCCAAATAAAAACACCTCTTATTATTCCATAAAACTTAAATATGATTGCTAGAGAAATCTTAGAAGAGAATTTTAGTCTAAAGAACAAATGAGGTGACATAATTTCAGAAAACTCAGATTTAAAATATAGCAGACAATATTTGTAGTGTTCTTTATTTTTTTGTGTATATCCAAATATACATCTGATACCATTTTCCTTCTGTCTGAAGAATTTCCTGGAACACTAAAAAATATATAGCAGGCAAGATCAGGATACATTTGAATTTAGAATAATACGGGAAAAGTTGATGAATTGAAAAAATATATTCCTTAAGCTCATGCTAACTTTCAGCAAAGAACTTTACTGCTTTGCATTAAAAACTTAGTCACTGTTTTTTAGGAACATACAATGTAGTTATGTGCTAAATATATGACTATGGGTAGCTATTTTGTAAGAATGGGCAGGTTTACTGTCATAAAATTATTAATACAAAAAATATTTTGTGGGTTGAATTAAATTAAGCTATTGAAAAAGTTCAGAGGAGAAAGCGATCTTTTCTGAATGGGGTAATTTGGGAAACCTTGTATTCCAGTCATTCTTTTATCACTTCCCTATTATCATCTTCAGAATTATAATTGGTATGAACATTTTGTTCCTGTTTGTGAGGAATAATTTGGTACAATATAATCAGTTAATATTTTATATAAAATGTTGGATAATTTAAAGATACTGCTATATTTCATCCTACGTGAATTATATTTCATCTTTTAACATCAAAGGTAGGTAAACATAAGGGGTAGGTTATCATTTCTTCTTTAAAATATTCACTGTCTTTATGTTTTTATTTTTAAGTGGCTTCTCTTTTTAGATGCTCTTTTTCCATTTAAATCAGTTTAAGAATCTTTAATATAACTAACAATTTTCTCGAAATGTTTTTCAGATTGAACTCATTTGCCAGCAAAATAACATAACAGTATTGGAAGATACAATAAAAAGGCTTAGATCTGTAAGTATATTTTTCATAAATAAATGCTGAGGGATCATTTTTATTCAGTTAATAAGCTACAAAAAATTATATGGTTTGGCTCTCAGGCCTTTTGTGAGCAATAAAAAATTTTTATTTTCTAAAATCAGCACCTGCTGCTAGGGGTACAGGGTATCCCCATCTGTAAGAATGATGCTTTACTTGCTCCTTTCTTTCCTAGTGGGAGAGAACAACTTTTGGTTAGTTTTACTAATGCTCTTAGCTATTACTTGATTTAAAATGATGACTTTGAATGATTTATTTTTCAAAATCTAAGGTGTATTTGTCTACACATTAACTTTTATTCCTCTTAGTAATAATGTTTATATGTGTGTGTGTGTACGTGTCTGTGGGTGTGTTGTGTGTGTGTGTGTGTATTTTGTTTTGTTTTTTTTGGTTTTTCTTTGAGACAGTGTCTCACTCTGTTGCCTGGCTGCAGTGCAGTGGCATTATCATAGCTTACTGCAACCTCAAACTCCAGGGCTCAAGCAATCCTCCTGCTTCAGCCTCCTGAGTAGCAGAAGTGAGCTACCACATTGGGCCAAGTTTTTTAAATTTTTTGTAGAGAGGAGGTCTCGCTATTGTCCAGGCTGGTCTCAAACTGCTGGGCTCAAGTGATCCTCCTGTCTCAGTCTCCCAAAGTGCTAGGATTATAAGCGTGAGCCACTTTGCCCAGTCTGTAATAAATATTTCTAGGTCTTAAAGTTTGTTGCTTAATTTCAAACCATATGTTTTATTTATCTGACAATTTGAAATGAAAACTGCTCTGTTTAAACATTTTATTGTTATTTAAAATATTTAAAACACTCTGAAAGTATATCTATAGTTTTCTCCCAATAAAGTCTTGTTAAATAAACATTGTAAAAAAATTGTTTCTAAATATATTAAAGTGAATGGAAATTCACAGGAATGTATTGAAAGTGCATACAAGTATGAAATATCCAGCATTCATTTAATTTATTCATTTATTGAACAATTATTGAACAAAACTTAGGTACTTTAACAGATGCTTTGATAGTAGCATATAAGTTTTTCTAAAGCAAATTAATCCCATTTCTGGGACTAGTACTAGGTCTCTGGACATTTCTGACCTCTGCAAAATGTCTTTACCATTTTTTTCTCCTAAACTATTGAGTAAATTTAGGGGTGCTTTCAGTTAAATAAAAATAGAGAATACTCAGGAATGCTGGAAAAGAAAGATATGTAATTGCTTTTTAAAAATTATTGATAAATAATTCATTTATTCATTGAATTATTCATAAATCATTTTTAAATGTTCTATTTTTAAAATACCAAATTTAATATTTTAAGGATCCTATTTGTTTTCAATTTTATTTAGAAAATGATGCTATACTTTAGCTTGAAATAATGGCCTAATTTTTTCCTCCTTGACAAGATAATTTTAGAGACTGAAAAAGCACAAAATAAATCTCCTTCCAGACTTGATTCTTTTGTCAAGACTTTAGAAGCAGACAGAGATTACTACAAGAGTGAAGCTGAAAATTTGAGAAAGATGATGAGAAGTAGATCTAAAAGTCCAAGACGCCCGTCTCCCACTCTCCGGGTAGGTTTGGAAACTTAAAAATATTTTGGAGTTTGTTACTCAAACACTGACTTTTATTCTTTGACTTATCTAATCTGGAAATAATTCATTTTCATTGGTGTGAATTGCTGTATCAAAGAGGTTGGGAGAGGTTTCTTTGATTGCACAGTAGACCACCAGTATTGATTCTTCATCCCCAGCATAAGCAGTACTTGGAAAGTAGTCAGACAAATGTAGAGCAATTTGGAAAGAAGCTGTTTTAAAAAGGTGATTTTGTAATTTATTTTTCTTAATTTCCTTTCATTATATAGTCTTGTTTGCTTAAGTAGAGATGGTATACTGCCATCAGTAGCACTTCTCTGTCAGTACCGTATGTCAAAGAAGAATTTCAAATCCCTTATATGATAATTGTAGGGTGCAAACTGTGATGTAGAACTTCTGAAGACAACAACAAGAGATCGTGAAGAACTTAAATGCATGCTGGAAAAATATGAGCGTCATTTGGCAGAAATTCAGGGTAATGTCAAGGTTCTTACATCTGAAAGAGACAAGACCTTCCTTCTATATGAACAGGTAAACTTATTTATTAATAAATTATATGTGTAGTAATATTCAGTTCTAGAGGTATATAATTCTTTAAGTTCTATGACAGTGCTTAAACCTGGCTATCAAATTAATCTCACATTTGGGAATTATATTTGCTTTTAAGATATTCTTAAATATATTTCCAATACAATAAATGCATGAGTACACATATATATGTTATGCCCATACCCCAAAAAAGATCATATACATGCATAACAATAGTCTGATTTTTGAAATAAGAAATGGGGAAAGTGTTAAATGAAAAGGTGTGGTAAGTTCAAAGTAAAAAGATCAGGATTTGGGGGTTAAAAAAATACTCACAGATCACTTTAGGAATTGCCATATAATTTGCCTAATTTTAGAGAATAAAATCAGTGTGTAGTTTATCTCTACTTTCTGTCTTAGAATTGTGTAGCTTTTATTAATCAAATAGCTCTTTTACCCAAGTGTTAAATACCATAAATCACCAACATAGTTTCTTTTGAAAGTATCAAAAGTTTTAAAGAATTATAGCTACTATATTCAGGGTTCTAGGCTTACTACTCTAAGGGATAGAACAATGATAAGATGCAGACCTTGTTTTCTATAAATTCACAGTCTAGTAGGGCAGATAAAGCATATATCGTTTTGTATTTATTTTTGTTACTTTATGATAGGTGGTCTAGAAGATGGTATAAGACATAAAAGAAGTGGACATTTTTCTTTATGGTGATCAAAGAAATTTTTGCTAGAAGATGTGAAGTTTGAGCTCTGAAGAATGAAACGGGTTTTTATTATTCTGAAAGGGGCCAGGAGGAATGGTATGAGACAAGGAATAAAGGCAGGAAAATTAGTAGTTAAGTAGATAGGTTTAAGACTAGAATAGAGTGTACGTGTTTCTGGAGTAAGGGGGAGCTAAGGCTTGAAAGGTGGATTGGACTAGAGCAGGAGTCTACAAACTTTTTCTGTGAAGTCCCAGATGACAAATATCTTCTGCTTTGCAGGCCATGTGGTCTCTATTGCAGCTTTTCAGCTCCATTGTTGCAGGATGAAAGCAGCTGTAGACAATACATAAATGAATAACCTTGGCTGTATTATAGTAAAATTTTTATTTATAGACACTGAAATTTGAATTTCATATTATTTTTACTTATTATGAACTATTCTTATTCTTGTGATATTTTTTCCCAGCCATCTAAAAATATAAAAAATATTCTCAGCTTACAGACCTACAAAATTAAGAGGCTGGCTAGATTTGGCCTGTGAGCTATACACAGTTTGCTGACTTCTGGACTAAAATGGTAGAGGATGTTCAGTGGGCTTTATAAGGGGTTTATATTTTGCTTTATAAACAATGGGCAATCTGGTTGTTTTGTTTTTGTTTTTTTGGGGGGGACAGGAGAAATATGATCAAAGTAGCGTTTTTAATTTTAACCTGGTCGCAATTTTTTTTGTTATCTCTCATATAATCTTTCTATATTCTCTTCTTATATAACAATTTATTGGAGGAGGGAGAGACCATGGACTCCTTAAAAGGCTGTTACAGTAGTCAATGTATAAGGCACTAAGGGGCTAAGCAAGGGTGCTATCAGTGGAAATAAATATGTGGACAGATGCCAAAAACATTGAAGGAAGACTTGACAAGCTGTGATTTTAGGAAGAAGGAAGGATGAGTGGAAATGGCTAAAATTCTGTCTTGAATGACTGAGATCATTGTAGTTATAAAAGAAGATGTAGGAAGCTCATTGGTGTTTTGAGGGAAAAAATGTGAGTTTGGTTTCAGACAGAGTAAGATGATGGTGGTACATTAAGGTAGTAATTGCCATCAGGCAATAAGAAATGTGGGAGTCAGTGGAGAGAGGAGAGAGCTGAATAGGTAGCTTTAGAATCATCTGCTGAGAAGTGAGTTTTGAGCCTTCAGAGTGGATGAGGCCTCTGAATGAGAAAGCTATACAGAGAGGAACAGAGAAGTCAAGATGTAATCTTCAAGAGACATAGGGGAACTTTTGAAAGAGATAAAGAACACAGAGAACTGGGGCTGGGCTCCGTGGCACTCTGGGAGGCTGAGGTAGGAGGATCACTCGAGGTCAGGAGTTCGAGACCAGCCTGAGGAAGAGCAAGACCCCATCTCTACTGAAAAAAAAGAAAAAAAAAAAAAAGAAAGAAAGAAATTAGCCGGACAACTAAAAATATATAGAAAAAATTAGCTGGGCATGGTGGCGCATGCCTATAGTCCCAGATACTCAAGAGCCTGAGGCAGAAGGATTGTGTAAGCCCAGGAGTTTGAGGTTGCTGTGAGCTGGGTTGATGCCACGGCACTCTAGCCCAGGCAACAGAGCGAGACTCTGTCTCTAAAAAAAATAAAATAAAATAAAGACCACAGAGAACTCGGGCAGAACAATGCTATAAGCTCAAGGGAGGAAGGAATCTCAAGAAGAAGAGTGTTGAAAACAAGGTCACATATTGCTGAAATATCAAGGAAAATGGGAACTGAGAAAAGGCCATTAGATTTGGTAAGGTCAGAATATGGCAGGGGTGGGAGCCAGGTTGCCCTGGGGTGAAAGAGTGGGTGCTAAGAACTATTAGCAATGGGCACAGACCATGGCACTCTTTTTTTTCAGTGTGTCAAAGGAAGAAGAGAGACATAGAGACACAGATGGTAAATGGGGCAGTGGGATCAAGTGACAGGTTTTCAAGATAAGGGACATGGTTGAAAGCAGTGGGGAAAAAGCCAGTGGAGATCTTAGAAGACACTGTAGGAGATGAGATGAGAGGAAACAATTATATTAATAATTGAGCCAGGGAGGTCTTAGAAGACACTTTAGGAGATGAGGTTTGGGGTTCTGGTGAAGGCTTAGCAATGGAAATTAGGAAGTAATATATCTTCCTTTGAGATTTGGAGACTACCTGACAGATCAAAATCAAGAGGAAATAAGATAGAGAGACTTATGCAGCAAAGTAGGGTATGAAATCATCTGCAAGTATGGAATAGATTTGGGACCCAAAAATGGTTGAACTGGTGTGCAGGGAGTTTACTGAGTTATTAGTAAGGCTTGGTGGGCCTTTCTGCCAGGGTAAAAAGTAGCCAGAACATGGAAATGGTATATACACTTATATAAAGAAAGACTGAAACACTGTAATAATATTCATTAAAACAGTATTTTACCTGAATTGTGCTGAATTCAAATTTATACTGCAGAATGGATAAATGGAATATACCAGATATATTTCTTAGTAAAACATTCTCTGTCACAACGACTTCTTCCAAATTAATTTTATTTTAAATTTTTGGCAAAGATATTACAAAGTGAACTTCTATTTAAATACATTCATTTGCATTTATTTGTATAAACCAATTTTAATATAAAAATTACACCCTTACCCTGTTACATGCTTATTAATATAGGTTTGCATTTTAATTGGCTGGATATAAGATAGCTATATTTATGTCTGTTTTGAGGCTTGTTAAAACAAAATACTATGTGCTTAAATAATAGGCACAGGAAGAAATTGCCCGACTTCGACGAGAAATGATGAAAAGCTGTAAGTCTCCTAAATCAACAACAGCGCATGCTATTCTCCGGCGGGTGGAGACTGAAAGAGATGTAGCCTTTACTGATTTACGAAGAATGACTACAGAACGAGATAGTCTGCGGGAAAGGCTAAAGGTTGGAAAGAATTTTATCTATGTGAATATATGTGAAACACAAATGCAGTGATGTTGAAAGCACGTTGTTTTGTTTTTGTTTTTTAAACAGATTGCTCAAGAGACAGCATTTAATGAGAAGGCTCACTTAGAACAAAGGATAGAGGAGCTGGAGTGTACAGTTCATAACGTAAAAAAAATCATTTTTGGCTACAAACTCTCAATCTCAATGGCTTTCCTTTCCCCTTTCCCTTTTTACTGTGTTCAGAATTCATTTATTTTTCTAAAATAGTCTGTGTAATCCTAAAATACTTATGGTCGTATATATGTTATAAATTGTCACTTTTTCACTAGCTTATTTCATTCTAAAAATGTGAGTAAAGGTTTTTTGTGTTAGGTTGAAAAGTGTGTACTTTTTAAAAAACCATTAAGGATCCATTCTTAGTGATTTTAGCAACTTTCTCATCTCCCTATTTTGTTAAAGATATATTGCCAGATATAAAGAAAATGGCTTATTCTACCTAAAGAGTGGATAGGGGAGAGAAAATTATGATGAAATAAAAATTAATGATCAAAACATATTTAAAGTGAGTTTAAATGTGAAACATCACCTTTTTACTAATCAAGGATTTGAGATGCTCTGAATATATATTGAAGATGTTGTCACTGTAGAAACAGAAACAAGGGCATTTAACTTTCTGTTACTAAATTTAATTGAATAGATTTATAAATTCATCTGTAGTATTTTGTTATAATGAGTTAAAAAAGCACTATACAGGAGGAAAACTATTTTTATAATCCCATTTTATATGTGTTATTTATTAATGTTGGACAACAAATAAATCCTTTTGCAAATAGGATATGTATACTCTAGTCAAATTGAACCAGATTGAAAAATGTAGACTGATATATTGTGATAGGCTTTATAGAAAAGCTACACAGTGGCTTGGTCTTGGTCCTACTATGCAATATACCTTGTCCATAAAATCTCCAGTGTTCAGGTATAATCTGATCATCTTATCATGTAAATGTTGCCATAAACCAAGTTTGTACAGAGGGAATGTGTCTCTTCAGGAGGATTGCTAAGGCTTTTTTAGTTATGGCAGTAACCTTGTCATTCTATTTGTATAGCTTGATGATGAACGTATGGAGCAAATGTCAAATATGACTTTGATGAAGGAAACCATAACCACTGTGGAAAAAGAAATGAAATCACTAGCAAGAAAGGCAATGGATACCGAAAGTGAACTTGGTAGACAAAAAGCAGAGAACAATTCTTTGAGGTAAACTAAGTTACCTTTGAACAACTAATAGTTGTTACTATAACTAATAGCTCCCTTTTGTAGTGTATTTATAATGAAAATTAAGTTACATGTTGACTTTAACTTCTGATAGGATTATTATGAAATAGTTGTAGAAACTTTAGCACATGTAGAACAATTTTCCCAAGATCAATCATGGACTGATAATGCCACACTTAACTAAGAATTGCAATTCTAAGTAATCTTACCTTACATTTGCAAAAGACCTCAGTGTTTAACTGAAATAGCTTTTACAAAGTCCTTCTGAAGACAGAGCATATTCGACTTTAGTATTTGATTGTTTATTTTACCTTTGTAACTTCAAATTGTGTCCTGGGATATAAATAGTATAAGAAAACACAAGGCACAGGTTTGACAGTGGTTTACAAACAGGGTGAGTTAGAATATAATGAAAAGACATAGCAGAGAAATAGGACCATGTGGTAGAACGTATATTAATTGAATGCTAAGTAGTATACTAGCCCTTTCTACATACTAATATGGTAGCAGAAGAAACATCAATACAGGCAATAAGTGTAGGAGAATGAGTTTTCTGAAGACCTCTATGTTAGTGGTTTTACTTTTTTAGTATCTGTTGATGTGAGAAATGGAGGTTCTTTGGTTTCAGTAAGGTTGAATTTCAGTATATCTATGAACATTGAAAAATAATGGTTTATATGAATGTGAAATATATTATTAAGTCTACAGATAATGCTTGGTCCACATATGAATTCTCAGAGTCTCTCCTTGATCTTTCTGGAGTCTGTGGTGCATAGATTGGAATCACTTGTCAAGGACAGATAATCGGTCAAATTCTTTCCCTTATTTTTTCATTTCCTATTCGTAAGAATATTGTAAGCTCAGATAAAACAAAAATAATAATAAGATAATATGGTAATAACAACAAAGAAAACCTTGGAATAGAGAAAAGTGTGAAGAAAATTTAAATAACCCATGATTTTATAATCCGGGGAAAATTGCTATTAATATAGATCTGTTTCTAACCAGAAATTTGTCTGTTTTTGTGTATTACATAAGCTTTCTGTATAATCGTGATCAGCCTCTATGTAGTTTTATATTTGACCAGTTTAATTTAATTATATACTATAAGCAGTTTCCCATGTCATTGGAAGTCCTTTGAAAACATTTTAATAATTTATTAAAATATTCTGATAGATATATAATAATTTTGGGAGGCTGGGTGCAGTGCCTCACGTGTGGGAGGCCAAAGAGGGAGGATCACTTGAGGCCAGGACTTTGAGACCATCCTGGGCAACATAGTGAGACACCCCATCTCTACAAAAAAAAATATTAGCCAAGTGTGGTGTTATGCACCTGTAGTCCCAGCTACTGGGAAGGCTGAGACAAGAGGATTGCTTGAGCCCAGGAGTTCGAGGTTGCAGTGAGCTGTAATAGGGCCACTGCACTCCGGCCTGGGTAACGGAGCTGTAATCTCTCCCCTGCCCCACCAATCCCCATGCAACCATTGATTTGCTTTCTGCCATAGAGATTTGTTTGAATTTTCTAAAATTTTATATAAATAAAATCATGTGTTATGTATTCTTTTGTTGGGCTACTTCCACTCAGCATAATTATTTTGAGATTTATTCATATTGTCATGTTTCATTAAGAGTTCATTCCTTTTGATTGGTAAGTAGTACTGCATTGTATGGATATACACATAGACATTTTGGTTGTTTCCAATTTTTGGCTATAACAAAGCTACTAAGAACATTCTATGTAAGTCTTTGTGTGGACATATGTTTTTATTTCTTTTGGATAAATACTTAGAAGTAGAATAATGAGTCATATGGTGAATATATATTTTACTTTTGAAGAAACTATTGAACTGTTTTTCAAATTGGTTGTACTGTTTTATTTTATATTCATACCAGCAGTGTCTGAATGTTTCAATGGTACTTAACCTCACCAACACTTGAAGTATCTCTTTAATTTTAGCCATTTTAATAGGTATGTATTATGGTTTTAATTTGCCCTTCCCTAATGACTAATGACTTTAAGCCTCTGTTCATGTGCTTGTTTGCCATCCACATATCTTCTTTCTTGATATGTCTGTTCAAATCTTTTGTATACTTTTATTGGGTTTATATTATTAAATTATAAAAGTTCTTTATATATTCTAGATGTAAGTCCTTTTTCAGGTATATGTTTTGTAACTTTTTCTCTTTTAAAAAAGCAGAAGTTTTTTAACTGAAGTTAATTGGTTTAAAAACTACATCCAGCATTTTGTGTTCTTTTTAAGAAATATTTATCAAGCCCAAGGTCACTGAAATTTTCTCTCATTTTTCTCCTAGCAACTTTATGGTTTTAGCTCTTACATTTACATCTATGAGCCATTTCAAGTTAATTTTCGTATGTGGTTCAAGGTGTAGCTTGAAGTTCACTTTGTTGGCATATGGATGTCCAGTTGTTCCAACACCATTTGTTCAAAAGACTATCCTTTCTTCATTGAATTGCTTTGCATCTGTGTAGGTGGTCAGTTGTCTGGGTGGGTCTCTTCCTTCCTATCTTCTTCCCTCCCTCTTTTTCTTTCTCTTGGCGGGGTCTTTGTGTTAGACTCAAGCTACCCTGCTACAAATTTCTAAGTGTATGGTACAGTACGATTAACTGTAAGAATAATGTTGTAAAACACATCTCTCAAACTTTTTCATCTTGCATGACTTTATATCCATTGAATAGCACTTCCTATTTCCTCTTCCTCTCAGCCCCGATAATTACCATTTTACTTTCTGTTTCTGAGTTTATTTAGATACTGCTTATCAGTGGAGTATTATGCAATATTTGTCCCTTTGTGACTATCTTATTTCACTTAGTATAATGTCAGGTTACATCCATGTTATAGCATATGACAGAATTTCTTTTTAAGGCTGAATGATATTCCATTGTATGTATATACACCACATTTTCTTTGTCCATTCATCTGTTGATAGACATTTAGGTTGTTTTTACCTCTTGGTTATTCTGAATCATGCTGTAGTGAGCATGGGAATGCAGATATCTCTTCGAGATCCTGCTTTCAATTCTTTTGGATAAATATCCAGAAGTGGGATTGCTGGATCATATGATGGTTCTACTTTAAATTTTTTATAGTTTTTTTCCAGCTTTATTGAAGTATAATTGATGAATAATAATAGTATATATTCAAGGGGTACAACATGATGTTTTGATATATGTATATATTATGAAATTATTGCCACAATCAAGATAATTGCAATATCCATCACTTTACATAGCTCTTTTTTGTGTGTCTGTGATGAGAATACTTAAAATATGCTCTCTTAGAAAATTTCAAGTATTATTATTAACTATAGTCACCATGCTATACATTAGGTCTCCAAAATCTATCCATCTTACAACTGCAAGTTTGTATCCTTTGACCAGTCTCTCTCCATTTTTCATACCATCCCAACCCCTGGTAACCACCCTTCTACTCTGTTTCTATGAGTTTGACTTTATACATTCCACCTACAAGTGATATCGTTCAGTATTTGTCTTTCTGTGTCTGACTTCATTTAGTATAATGTCCTCCAGGTTTATCCATGTGTCACAAATGGTAGAATTCCCTCCATTTTTATGACTAAATATTCCATTTATACCACAATTTCTTTATTCATTCATCTGTTGACAAACACTTAGGTTGTTTCCATATCTATTGTGAATAATGCTGCAGTGAAGTGACGGTGCATACATCTCTCTGAGATAGTGACTTTATTTCCTTTGAATATATACCCAGAATTGGGTTTGCTAGATGATATGGTAGTTCAATTTTTAATTTTTGGAGGGACCTCCATACTGTTTTCCATAATGGCTATACCAATTTACATTTCTGCCAGCAATATATAAGGATTTCGTTTTCTCTATGTCTTTGTCAACACTTGTTATCTCTTGTCTTTTTGATAATAGCCATCCTCACAGGTGTGAGGCGATATCTCATTGTGGTTTCAATTTGCATTTCCTTGATTTTTAGTGATGTTGAGCACCTTTTCATATATTTGTTGGCAATTTGTATATCCTCTTTGAAAAAACATCTTTTCAGGTCCTTTGCCCATTTTTAAATGAGATTATTTTCTTGCCATTAAGTCATGTGAATTCTTGCTGTTAAGTTATATGAATTCCTTATATATTTTGAATATCAGATAACCTGTTTGCAAATATTTTCTCCCATTTATGTATCCTCTTTTCATTTTGTTGATTTTTTGCTTTGCTGTGCAGAAACTCTTCAGTTCAATATAGTCCCGCTTGTTTATTTTTGCTTTTGTTGCCTGTGTTTTTGGTTTCATATCAAAAAAATCATTGCCAAGATCAGTGTCATGGAGCTTTCCTTCTGTGTTTTCTTTTAAGAGTTTTATAATTTCAGGTCTTATATTTAATTCTTTAATCCACTGCGAGTTGATTTTTGCCTATGGTGTAAGGTGAGGATATAATTTCACTTTTTTGTGCATGGTTATTCAGCTTTCCCACCACGATTTATTGAAGAGACTCTCTTTTCCCTGTTGTCTAGTCTTGGTGCCTGCCAAAGAATAGTTGACCATACATGTGTAGTTTTATTTCTGGGCTTCTGTTTCATTTCACCCATCTATGTGTCTGTTTTTATGCCAACAGCATGCCGTTTTGATTATTATATCTTCGTAGTATAATTTGAAATCAGGAAGTGTGATGCTTCCAGGTTTGTTCTTTTTCCTCAAGATTGCTTTAGCTGTATGGGACCTTTGTGGTTCCATTGAATTATTGTTTTTTATATTTTCTGTGAAAATGCCGTTGCAATTTTGATAGGGATTGCATTGAGTCTGTAAATCAATATGGATCATATGTACATTTTGACAATATTATTCAAATCCGTGAACACAGGATATCTTTCCATTTATTTGTGTCTTCAGTTTCTTTCACTAATGGTTTATAGTTTTATAGTTTTCAGTATACATATATTTCACCTTAGCTAAATTCCTAAGTATTTTATTCTTTTTGATTCTGTTGTAACTGGGATTGTTTTCTTAATTTGTTTTTCATATAGTTTGCTGTTATTGTATAGAAATGCTACTGATTTTTGTATCCTGCAACTTTATTGAATTTGTTTTTTTGTTGGAGCCTTTAGAGTTTTCTGTATATAAAATCATGTCACCTGCAAAACAAAGGCAATTGTACTTCTTCCTTTCCTGTTTGGATGCCTTTTATTTATTTTTCTTGCCTAATTGCTCTTGGTAACACTTTCAGTATTATACTGAATAAAAGTGATGAGAGTAAGCATCCTTGTCTTGTTCCTGATCTTAGAAGAAAAGCTTTTAACTTTTCACTGTTGAGTGTGTTAGCTGTGGACTTGTGATATATCGCTCTGCTCTGATCTTTGTTATTTCCTTCCTTCTTATAACTTTGGGCTTAATTTGCTCTTCTTCTAGTTTCTTGAGGTGTAAAGTTAAGTCGTTTATATGAGAACTTTTTCCTTTTTTAATGTAGGCGTTTATTGGTATATACCTCCCTCTTAGGACTGCTTTTGCTCCATCTCATAAATTTTGGTGTGTTGTGTTTCCATTTTTGTTTGTCTCGAGATATGTTTTAAATATCCTTTTGATGTCTACTTTGATTCATTGATTGTTCCAGAGCATGTTGTTTAATTTTTACATCTTTGTGAATTTTCCAGTTTTCCTCATGTTACTGATTTCTGGTTTCATACCATTGTGGACAGAAAAGTTGCTTGATATGATTTCAATATCTTTAAATTTATTAAGACTTGTTTTGTGGCCTAGCATGTGATCTATCCCAGAGAACTTTCTGTGTGTACTTGAGAAGAATGTGCATTCTGTTGCTATTGGATGGAATGTTCTGTATATTATCTATTAGGCTCATTCGATATAAAGTATAATTGTCCAGATCATTTCTTTCTATTTTTTTAGTAGAGACGGAGTCTCGCTCTTGCTCAGGGCTGGTCTCGAACTCCTGACCTTGAGCGATCCACCTGCCTCGGCCTCCCAGAGTGCTAGGATTATAGACGTGAGCCACCACGCCCGGCCCTTTGCCCATTTTTTAATGGAATAGTTTGTTTTCTTGCTACTGAGTTGTATGAATTCCTTGTATAATTTGGATACTAACCCTTTATCAGATACATGGTTTGCAAATATTATCTCCCATTCTGTAGGTTGCCTTTTAACTCTGTTTATTGTTTCCTTTGCTGTGCAGAAATGTTTTGTTTCATGTAGTCTCACTTGTCTATTTTTGTTTTAGCCTGTGCTTTTGATGTCATAGTCAAGAGATCATTGCCAAGACCAGTTAGTTATGGAGCTTTTCTCCTATGTTCTCTTCTGGAAGTTTTATAGTTCCAAATCTTATGTTTAATTATTTAATCCTTTTTGAGTTTATTTTTGTGTATGGCGTAAGATAATAGTCCAGTTTAATTTCTTTGCATGTGGATATTCAGTTTTACCAGCTTCATTTGTTGAAGAGACTCTCATTACCTCATTATATAGTCTTGGCACCCTTGTCAAAGATCATTTCATGATAAACGTGTGGGTTTAATTCTGAGCTCTTTCTCTTTTTCACTGTTCCATATGCCTGTCTTTATGTCAGTGCCATACTGTTTTGATTACTGTAGCTTTGTAATATGATTTGAAATCAGGAAGTGTGAGGCCTCCAGCTTTGTTTGTCTTTTTCAAGATTGTTGTTCTTTCTCAATTTAGATAAAGGTTTGTCAGTTTTGTTGATTTTTGTGGGTCTATTTCTTGATTGTCAACTTTTTCCATGGATCTATTTATACATCTTAGCGCCAGTACAACACTCTTGATGACCTTAGTTTTTGATATCTTCAAATTAGGTAGTGTTAATCCTCCAATGTTCTTCTTTTTGAAAGTTGGTTTGGCTATGCTAGTTCTTTTGCATTTTATTTAAATTTTAGAATCAGCTTCACAACATATACAAAAAAAGCTTGTTGGGAATTTATTGAAATTGGGGAGAAAGGATAACAAAATTGAACCTTTCAACTTATAAACTTATAAATCATTCCATTTATTTAGATCTTTAATTTTCCTTAGCAGTGTATTGTACTTTTTAGCATACAGGTCTTGCTCATCTTTTGTTGGATTTATCCCTATGTATTTCATATTGTCTGATGCTGTTTTAAATGAAGTTTTAAAGTTTTACTTTCTGATCATTTATTGTTATATGAAAATTCAATTGTGTTTTAAAAATAAACTTTTTATTTTAGTACAGTTTTGGATTTACAGAATAATTGTGAAGGTAATATGGAATTCCTTTATACTCATGCCCATATTTTCCCTAACATTAACAACTTACATTAGCGTGGTACATTTATTACAATTAATCAACCAATACTGATAAATTTATTAACTAAAGTTCATAATTTATGCAGATTTCCTTACTTTTTTCCTAATGTCCTTTTTCTGTTCCAGGGTCCCATCCAGGATACCACATTACATTTAGTTGTCATGTCTTCTTAGGCTTCTCTTGGCTATGACAGTCTCAGACTTTCCTTATTTTTGATGACCTTGACAATTTTGAGGAATACTGATCAGGTATTTTGCAGAATGTCTCTCAATTGGGGTTTGTTTGATGTTTGTCTCATGATTAGACTATGGTAATATGTTTTTGGGAGGAAGATCACAGAGATAAAGTGCCATTCTAGGGTATGTATATAATCAATGTACCCTATCAAGGGTATCAGTGGTACATGCAGTCAACATGATTTATCGCTGTTGATTTTGATCTCGCTCTCAAGCTAGCATTTGCCTTTTACAGAATGTCATATATTTGGAATTGTCTAGTATGTAGCCTTTTGAGATTGGCGTAGCAATAAGTATTTATGGTTCATCCAAATCTTTTGTACCTTGATAGCTCATTTGTTTTTATCACTGAATATTATTCCATTGTCTGGATGTATCACATTTTGTTTATTCTTGCAGCTGTTGAAGGATATCTTGTTTGCTTCCATGGTTTTGGTGATTATGAGTAAAGCTGCTATAAACCTTCATGTACAGGTTTCTATATTGACATAAGTTTTCAAATCAGTTTAGTAAATACTTAGAAGCATATTGCTGGATCATATAGTAAAACTGTATTTAGCTTTATCAGAAACTGCCAAACTTTCTTCCAAAGTGGCTATACCATTTTGCATTCCTGTTAGTAATGAATAAGAGTTTCTGTTGCTCTGTGTCCTTGCTAGCAGTTGGTATTTTCTTATTTTTTGATTTTAGCTATTATAATAAGTATGTACTGATATATCACTGTTATAATTTGCAGTTTTCTAATAACAAATGATGTACAGCATCTTTTTATGTATTTATTTTCCATTTGTATATCTTCCTTGGTAAACTGTTCATTTAAATCTTTTACCTCTTTTTAACTTTTTATTTACTTATTGTTGAGTATTAAGAGTTCTTTGTATATTTTGGATATATTTTCTTATCAGATGTGTTTTGCAAATATATCTTCCCAGTCTGTGCTTTGTCTTTTCATCGTTTTAACAGTGTTTTTTTTTTTGTTTGCAGAGCAGAAATGTTTAATTTTAATAAAGTCCAACTTAAAAGCTTTTTCTTTCATGGATTGTGCTTTTGATGTTATATTTAAAAACACATCACCAAACCCAAAGACACATAGATTTTTCTCTTACGTTTTTTTCTAGAAGTCATGTAGTTTTACATTTTACACTTAAGGTCAGTGATTCATTTTGACTTAATTTTTGTGAAAGATGTAAGGTCCATGTCTAGGTTTGCATATGGACATGCTAAAATTGTTTCGGCATCATTGATTCCCCATTGAATTACCTTTGGCTCCTTTGTCAAACCATGCTGTCTTGATTACTGTGGTTTTATTATTAAGTCTTGAAAGCAGATAATGAGAGTCCTCAAACTTTGTTGTCATCTTCAATATCGTATTGTCCATTCTGAGCTTTTTGCCTTTCTGTATATACTTTGGAATCACTTTGTCAATATTTATGATACAGTTTGCAACAATTTTAATTGAGATTGCATTGAATCTATAGATCAAGTTGGGAACAATTTACATCTTAACAATATTGGATGTTTCAATCAATGAACGTGAAATAACTCTCCATCAGATCTTCTTTGAATCTTTGATCAAGTTCTCTAGATATAGATTATGTATGTAAATTTTCAAAAGTTCTGGGCCACATTTGTGTCAAATATTTCTTCTGTTCTATTATTTTTTTGTTTCTTTTGGTATTTCAAGTACATCTACAGTTCTTGGATATTCTGTCTTATTTCTTAATTCTTTTTTCTCTTTGCATTTCCATTCAGGAAGTTTTCATTGACTTGTCTTGAAGCTCAATGATTCTTTTGTTCAGTAGTGTACATCAAAGGGTGTTCTTTATTTCTGCTACATTGTTTCTTATTTCTAGCATTTCCTTTTTTTTTTTTTTTTTGACACAGAGTCTTTCTTTGTTGCCCCGGCTAGAGTGCCGTGCTGTCAACCTGGCTCACAACAACCTCAAACTCCTAGGCTCAAGCAATCCTTCTGCCTCAGTCTCCCGAGTAGCTGGGACTACAGGCATGTGCCACCATGCCCAGCTAATTTTTTCTATATATTTTTAGTTGTCCAGCTAATTTCTTTCTATTTTTGGTAGAGACAGGGTCTCGCTCTTGCTCAGGCTGGTTTTGAACTCCTGAGCTCAAACGATCCACCCGCCTCAGCCTCCCAGAGTGCTAGGATTACAGGCGTGAGCCACTGCACCCAGCCTAGCATTTCCTTTTGATTCTGTCTTAGAGTTTGTATCTCTCTGCTTATTTACATTTCTGTTATTGTATGTTGTTTACTTTTCCCATTGGTCCCCT
>CAUYSK010066171.1:0-10974 GCA_963575035.1 Avahi laniger
GATTACTGTCCTGGGCCCCTAAGCAGAAGACGAGCTCAAATCTTGATTTTTCTCATCACAGGGCACAGGGGAAGATGCCCCGTCCCTCCGTGACCACTGACAGAACTGCATTCTGTCAAAATTCCTTGACTCAATCTTTGAGATCTTTCCTGTTTTTAAATCTGAGTACTTACTGCTATGAATTTCCCTCTTAGGACTACTTTCGCTGCATCTGTCTTTGTCTGTTCAGGCGCCCCTATAACAAAGTACCACAGACTGGGTGGATAAGACACAACAGAAATTTATTTCTCGCAGTTTGGGAGACTAGGAAGCCCAAGATCAAGACACCTTCAGATTGAGTGTCAGGCAAGGGACCTACTTAGTGGAAGTGGCAGAGGATCTCTCTGGGGTGTCTTTCATGAGGGCAGTAAGCCCATTCTGCAGAGTCCTCGTGACCTCATCACCTCCCAAAGTCCCCACCTCCTGATACAATCACCTTAGGGGTCAAAATTTCAACATAGGAATGCTGAGGAGACAAAAACATTTAGGCCATAGCACCATCTCAGAAGTTTTGGTATGCCATGTTTTTCTTTCCGTTTTTCTCAAGGTATTTTCTAATTTCCCTTGTGCCTTCTTATTTGATCTATTGGTTGGTCAGGAGTGTGTTATTTATAATAAAACATTTGTGAATTTTCCGATTCTCCTTCTGTTTTTCATCTCTAGTTTTATCCTATTGTGATTGGAAACGACACTTTGTATTTCAGGCTTTTACATTTCATTAAGTCTTATTTTGTGCCCTGACATGTGTTCTATACTAGCGACTATTCCATATAAACTTGAGAAAAATGTATATTCTGCTGTTGTTGGGTGAAGTGTTCTGAACGTGTCTGTTAGGTCCACCTGATATATGGTGCTTATCCTGTTTCTTTATTGATATTATGTGTGGCTGTTCTATCTACTGAATTGAAAGTGGAGTATTATAGTCTCTGTTATTATAGAATTGTCTATTTCTCCTTATAATTCTGTCAGTGTTCGCTTTATGTAAATTAGGCTCTGATGTTTGGTACATATACATTTATAATTGTTATATCTTCAGGATGAATTGTACCTTTTGTCAATATATACTGTTCTTCATTGTCTCTTCTAACAGTTTTTAAATTCAAGTTTATTTTGCCTAGTATTAGTATACCCAGACCAGCTCTCTTTAGGTTACTATTTACATGGAATATATTTTTCCAATCTTTCACTTTCAACCTTTTTTGACTTTAGATCTGGAGTAAGGGACAGCATATAGTGGGGTTATGTATTTTAATCCATTCCACTGAATTATACCTTTGATTGGGAAATTTAATCCATTTACCTTTCATATAATTACCAAAAAGACTTTTTTTGCAATTTCGTGACTTGGTTTCTGTACGTCTTACTACTTTTTGTTTGTCATTTCCTTTATTATTGCCTTCTTTCTGTTGATTTTTTTTTGTAGCGACAAATGTTTTCATTTTGTGTATACTACATCGGTATTTTCTCTGTGGTTACCATGGGGCTTAAATATAACATCCTAATACCCACTGCATAGTTTACTGCTCCAGTCCTGCTCCTCCCCCATGCTCTTCGCAGTGTAATATAGGAAAAAAATCTACTTAGAAGGAATTTTAAAAGCAATTAAAATTTTCAACCACAGAAAATGAGGGGCCAGGTGCCTTCACTGACAGTAAAACACAAAGACAATCTCATTTTCATGTCATTTATTTCAGTTTCTCCTCCAATATGAATTCTTGTGTACATTAAGTGAAGAATAGCACCTGACAGCTTCCCAGAATTCCTCAAATTCATAGTTTATCCTTCCAGTATTTTCCAAGTCTCTTAATGATGTGCATTTACTAAAAACATTCCCACATTTTTATGTTCATACAGCTTCTCTGCAGTGGGTTTTCACATGTACAGCAAGACTTGTAAAATGGATGCAGCATTTTCCTCATTCTCTACAATCACAATTGCTCTAGTGTGAATTATCAATTTTACTAAAGGATGAAAGCAGAATATATGTGTATGTGTGTGCATGTGTGTATATATATATTTCCATATTTTAATGTTTACGTTTTTACCCTCTGTGAGATTACCAAATATTAACATATGAGGCGGAACTAAAGCTTTCCCACATATCTTACCTTCTTAGGGTTTCTCTCCACTGCATGTTGATTTATGAACACCTAAAGGATCTTTAAAATTTCTTAAATTCATGAGGCTTTTTACACATGAAACCGTCGGAAATTTCTGAAGGATGTCCCAGATTTCTTACATATATAGGGTATCTCTCCACTGTGAGTTCTTAAATGTTGAGTTATTAAAAGGTATGAGGAAGTGAAGATCTTGTGGCCTTTACACTTGTGGGGTTTAACACCCCTGTGAATTCTCCTGTGGATACTAAGGCCTGAGCATGAAGTAAATGTCTGAGCACATTGTTTACGTACAGAGGGTTTTTCTCAAATGTGGTTCTGATGTCCTATTAAGGCATGTGAAGTATTGTAAGCTTGTATCTCAGTCTTACCTTCCATTGGCTTTTACAGTAATTTTAGGTATGTAAAATAAACAATGTTGGAACAACAACAAAAAAAGGCTTTCTGACATGTCTTAGAGAAGTTTTTTCCCTCAAATATTAGTTTTTATACTGTATAAGGTACAAAGAATTACTGTTCTCCCATATTCCTTGTATGAATGGGCCTTCTGCCCATGGGAAACTCGCACCTGTTACATAAGAAATGAAAACTGAGTGAAGGTTTCTCACACATTCTTTACATTCGTAAGTTTTTTTCCCAGTTGAGTCTAGATACAAATACTAAGGTCTGAGGACAATTTCAGGTTTTCTCACATGCCTTAGTTCTTAGATGTTTAGCAAGTGCTGAAGACTGAGTGAAGCTTTTCCCACATTCCTTACACTCATACGGTTTTGCGCCAGTGTGAGTTCGCATGTGAACATTCAGGCACGTGGAATATCTGAAGTTTTTCCCACATTCCTTACATCGTAGCCCTTTTCTCAGTGTGAGTTCTTAAATGTGTGCTAAGGCCTGACGGCTGAGTGAAGGCTTTCCCGCATTCCTTGCATCGAAACAGCTTCTCTCCAGTGTGGGTCCTTACATGTTGATTAAGCACTGAGGAATGACTGAAGGCTTTCCCACATTCTTGACACTCATAGGGTTTTTCTCCAGTGTGGGTCCTTACATGTTGAGTAAGCACTGAGGAATGACTGAAGGCTTTCCCACATTCTTTACACTCATAGGGTTTTTCTCCAGTGTGTGCCCACATGTGTAAAACAAGTCCTTAGGAACGAGGGAAAGTTTTCCCGCATTCCTTACATAAATATGGCTTCTCTCCACTGTGAATCCTTACGTGTTTTGTGAGGTATGAAGAATGAATAAAAGCTTTTCCGCATTCCTTACATTCGTATTGTTTTTCTCCAGTGTGAATTCGTATGTGTAAAATAAGTCCTGTGGATCGAGTAAAGGCTTTTCCACATTCCATACATATGTAGGGCTTCTTTCCACTGCGAATTCTCATATGATCGGTAAGGTACAAGGAACGGGTGAAGGCTTTCCCACACTCTCTACATTTATACGGCTTTTCTCCAGTGTGAGTTCTGATGTGTAACTTGAGTCCTGTGGACTGAGTGAAAGCTTTGCCACGTTCTTTACAAACACAGGGTTTCTCTCCACTGTGAATTCTTACATGGCCTATAAGGTGTGAGGAATTACTGAAGGCTTTCCCGCATTCCTTACATACACGGTGTTTTTCTCTATTGTGAGATCTCATATGTACCTTAAGGGATGACTGCTTAAGAAAAGTTCTCTGACAATCTTTGCCTTCACACAGTTTCTCTTGTGTGTGAGTTTTCTTCTGACCAGTGCAATTTGGAAACTGGCTAAAAGCTTTTTTCCATGTTGAAAAAACTTAGAAGTTTTCTCCCCAACATGAGTTTTCTTGTAAAAATTACCAATTAAGTTCTTTCTTAAGGCTTTTCCACTCTGACTATCCTCAGAAGTTTTCTCTCCAATGTGAGTTCTCATGTGAGTCATAAGAGACGGATGTCCACTAAAGACTTTTCCACAATGGTTAGAGCCACAGAGTTTCTCTGCAGTATTGCTTCTCTCCTGTTGATTAAGATACGAATGATGACTAAAGATTTTCTCATATTCGGTATAGTAATAGAATTTCTCCCCCATCACAACATTTACGCATTGGAAACATCATATTTGAACATTTTAACGTTTCCACTATGTGTACACAGTTCCTGCCCTGTTTGAGGGTTATTTTAAATGGAATAATCTGCCTATGAGGCCAGGAGCCTCCCTATGTTCTCTATATTCAGAAAGCTTCTTAGAGAATTTGTCTGATAATTATTTAGACTAAATTGTATACCCCAAACTGAATACGAGTCACATATACGTGGATGTTTATTTGTGAGATCTCTAAGAAGAAACGGGTTTGGAGTAAGTTTAGAGTACTCTCCAGATTCATGGTATTCAGAGAATCTCTTCGCGGACTGCTTTCTCTGGGTAAATGCCATTTTCCTCACGGAATTCTCAAGGATATTGTGCTTCTTGTTCTAGTGTGGAAGATTTCATCCCTTGGAAATCTTACCAGTTGTATTCCATTTAATGATGTTTCTGTATAAATATCTTGAAGCAGTGGGGAGCCTTTGGTTTTGATTTGCAAATTCAATTCTGAAAATAAAATAAAAAAATACAGGTTTGGAGAAAAACTGGAGGACAAAGTTGTTTAAAATCATAAGGCCCAGGAATGGCATTACCAAATGTGGCACAGCAGGGAGCTCCAGGCCTCCTTCCCACCGCAAGACAACTAACAAACTCAGAGGAGCTATCAGAATCAACCGCTGCGGAACTTTGGAATCTGGTCAAACATTCACAACAACCAGGGGAACACTTAAGGAAGAGAGTAGCTGCGTTTCACTAGGAGAACACTGCGGCATTTTACATGGGAAGGTACCATCCGCACTCTCCAGATTGCCCACTGCTGTATAGATGGCAGGACAAGTGCCCTGTGCAAGCTGGCAGTGCCAAGAGGAGCAATAGGGGCCTTATCCTCAAAGAACTGTCATTGTGTGTTTTGATCTGCCTGGCAGCTTCCTCCAGGGCCAGTGCAAGGGCTTGCTCCTGCTTCACCCAACTCAGAGTTCCCAAGGCTGAGGCAGCGCCCCAAGCAGCTTCTGCTCAAAGTGTCACCTAAAGGTAAAGTGTTGTCTGTAGCAACCTGAGAAGAGGGAAAAGAGTTGGGACAAACAATAGACAGACAGCAAACTCTAGTAAAGAACAGGTTGGGGATGCTGATATGTGGATAAATAAGGGCTTTAAAAGCTCCAGTGTCTACCAGGGAATCCAGAAGGCCACAAGCATACTCAGGGCTGGATGCATGCTCAGAAAGACCCTAAGTTTTCACCTCTGGCTGAGCAAAAAGATCCACATAATTAGCAAAGAAAGACTAAGGAAAAGGTGTAAACAGCATGGCTAGGCAATGAAGTGACCCAACACATAGGCCATCAGCAAAAAATAAAAGTGTGTGTTTATTTTTCATTTCTTGGCTCTAGACATTTAAGGAAACTGTCACTCTAATGTGATCGCTAAGCTAAAGAACACAGCCTTTGAGGACTGCACTAAAAAGAATGCAGGCTCCACAAAAATAATTTATAAAAATCACTACACAAACGTTAGCCATCCCCCCAAAAAAGCAACAAACCCCAAGGGGAGACAATCGGATTTCCAAATTGTCACATTATAATATCCAAAATTTACATTTTCAGGAAAAAACTATGAACTGTGCAAAAGAACAATAAAAAAAAAATAGAACCTGTACCAGAAAACCAAGGCATAGAGACTGATAAAGACTAATCAATTATCTTTTTCTTTTGTAAGACAGAATCTTGCTCTGTTGTCCTGGGTAGAGTGCAGTGGCCTCATCGTAGCTCACAGCAACCTCAAACTCCTGAGCTCAAGGGATCCTCCTGCCTCAGGCTCCCAAGTAGCTAAGACTACAGGCACGTGCCACAATGCCTGGCTAATTTTTCTATTTTTAGTAGAGACAGGGTCTCACTATTTGCTCAGGCTGGTCTCGAACTCCTGAGCTCAAGCGATCCTCCCGCCTCGGCCTCCCAGAGTGCCAGGGTTACAGGTGTGAGCCACCGCGCCTGCTCTAAATCAATTATCTTAACTATGATCAAAGAGCTAATAGAAACCACAGACAAAGAACTAAAGTAAGGGCCTGCGGCTCACGCCTGGTCTTAAACTCCTAACCTCAAGCAATCCTCCCGCCTCGGCCTTCCAGAGTTGCTACGATTCCAGGTGTGAACCACCGCTGAATATTATTCAGCCATAAAAAAGGAATGAAGTACTGATACATGCTACAACATGAATGAACCCTGAAAACATTATGCTATGTGACAGAAGTCAGACAGAAAAGGTCACATCGTATGATTCCATTTATATGATATAGACAGAATAGGTAAATCCATGGAGAGAGAAAGCAAATTAGTGGTAGCAGGGATTGGGGGTAGAGGTGAATGTGGGGGGGACTGCTTAATGACAACAGGGTTTCCTTTTGGGGTGATAAAAGATGCTTTGGAAATAAAGAGAGCTGATGGTTGCACAACACTGAATGTACTCAATGCCAATGAAGCACACTGAGTAAAATGGTTAATTTTTATGCATTTTACCCCAAATATAAGCATATGGCGCACGCATACATCTTTCTAAATATGAAACATGATAAAAACGGTGAAACAGGAGGAGCCATGGACTACAAAGAATCTGGCTGTGTGACAACTTTGGCGACGACAAAGCCATGGTGTCAAAACTATAGGTAATTTGCCAAGTAATATATATAACAATGCTCTAGAAAACCGAGGCTGACAGTAAGCAAAAAGATGACAGAATCAGGAAAGCAATAAAAGAAGGTGTTGGCAAAGGAGCCCACGTGCATAAAATTAAATTTTAAAATAAAGCAGACAGACCTTTCCAAGAACAGAAAAAGGTTGAGAAGATCAAGGGAAATTTAAATGGAAAGGGGAATTGACCAGGTGTGGTGGCTCACACCTGTAACCTTACCACTATGGGATGCCAAGGCAGGAGGATTACTTGAGCTCAGAAGTTCAAGACCAGCCTGAGCAAGAGCAAGACCCTGTCGCTACTAAAAAGAGAAAAAAAAAATTAGCTGGGCAACTAAAAATAGAAAAAAATTAGCCAGGCATGGTTGTGTGCACCTTTAGTCCCAGCTCCTCAGGAGGCTGAGGCAGGAGGATCGCCTGAGGCCAGAAGTCTGAGGTTGCTGTGAGCTAGGGTGATACCACAGCACTCTAGCCTGGGTAACAGAGTAAGACTCTGCCTCAGATAAAAAAAAAAAAGGGAGTTCAAGTACCTGAGGAAACTCAGAAACCAAATGGCCTCAGCCTTCTCAGAAAAAAGAGTACACCCTGGTAAGTTTACAAAGTTACATTTCCAAATGTACTCCATGTTTCCCAGACTAGCATAGCTCTTCATGCCTGCTGGTGAACTCACCCTGCAGAACTCTTCTCACTCCTGTTCTCAGCTCTTCCCCTCGTTCCAATGGAGACATGAGAATAGGTTTGCATAATTCGGACTCTGCTGGAGGGAAAAATACATAAAGGAACAGGACAATGGAAGACACTACACCATGTCCTTCAATTGGCAACCAACATGTTTACCTTCAGGAATTCTGAAGATGGTCAAGTGTAACTTTACAAACAGCAAACTAATCATGCAACATTTCCAATAAATGCAGTAAAACTACTTTAACAGGAACAAAAATGCAAGCACATTGTCTCTCTAAAATATCCTCAAGTGACTGGGGAGCTCCAAGACCTCATAACCATGTCTGATCTCATACACATTTAAAATCTCAGAGTCTTTTTTCTTTTTTTGAGTCAGAGTCTCATTCTGTCACCCTGGTAGAGTGCCGTGGTGTCAGCCTAGCTCACAGCAACCTCAAACTCCTGCGCTCAAGCGATCCTCCTGCCTCAGCCTCCTGAGTAGCTGGGACTACAGGCACATGCCACAATGCCTGGCTAATTTTTCTATTTTTAGTAGAGATGGGGTCTTGCCCTTGCTCAGGCTAGTCTTGAACTCCTGACCTCAAGCGATCCTCCCGCCTTAGCCTCCTAGAGTGCTGGGATTACAAGCGTGAGCCACCTTGCCCAGCCTAAAAACCTCAAACTCTTTTGTTTTGTTTTGTTTTTTGACACAGAGTGTAGCTCACTGCAATCTCAGCCTCCCGAGTAGCCATCACGCCTGGCTAATTTTTCTATTTTTTTGTAGAGACAGGGTCTCACTCTTGCTCAGGCTAGTCTCAAACTCCTGACCTCAAGTGATCCTCCCACCTTGGCCTCCCAGAGTGTTAGGATTACAGGCATGAGCCACCACGCCCAGCCAAAACTTCAGAGTTTTTAATCCATAAAGGAAATAAAGTCATTTACTCAGATCTTCATTTTCACAGGGAATCCTCTACATAGTGATGCTCATCGGCTGGAGTCTATGACTGTCTTGTTTATATCACAGTATTCCCACTTGTCAGCAAACATTTAAGGAACATTCATTTTCTAAGGGGCTCGGGGAAGAAACGATGCCGCTCTTACCTAGTGTAATGAGATTCATGTAGTTCTCCAGCATCACATTCCTGTAGAGATATCTCTGTGTTGGATCCAACAAAGTCCACTCTTCCTGAGTAAAGTCCACGGCCACATCCTCAAAAGTCACTAAGTGTTAAACAGTCAAACACATGCTGGCTTCAGCTAAGCACCATCTTCTCTGATGTTCCGGGAAAGCTGTATGAAGGACTAAGGGAGACTAGAAGCCCGCAGTACTCCTGGGCCTCAGACCTCTCCTCCTCTCTGCCTGTAGATTATGTCTGATAAATCCATCCGGTCACATGGATTTACCAGTGTCACTGCCACATGACTAAACTTACCTCGCCACAACTTTACTGTAGGCCGTTCTCACCTTATTCCTCCTCTCTCTATAGGCTGCGGTTAGCCCTGAGCATGTCGCAGCACTTTGTAAAATCTGCTAACAATTATTTCCACAGGGACACACAAATTCCTTGAGATTAGATCACCTTCTTATGATCCGTCATTAACACTCAGCAAGACAATGAACCAACAAGCATGACTGAGGATCAGAAAGAATTGACAAACATTGAGATAAAACAATCGTTTCCAGCGTCATCTCTGTACATGAGATGGCATGGGTCCCGGAGAAATCCACCTGGGGACTCATTTCACGAGCAGGATCGTAACTGCTTTAAGAAGCTTGGATACATGACAAGGGGGTGAGGTTCTCTGATGGAAACAAGCATTTAAAGTTTTGAAGAAGCGTCTACTTTTCACTTGCCTGAGAAGCCGTCAGGAACCCAGCCACCATCCCTGCATCTTCGATGTTCTTCTCATGACGACAGAAAGCGTTTTGAGAAAGAGGACCTTAGGGAAAAGAATAACAGCGTGAAAGTTCAAATCTTTCCGCAACACCAACAGCAGCTGTTCCACGCCACACGCCTAATACGTGACAAACGCACTACTTCCATAATATGCCCTGAGTCATCTGAAGCAAGAAAAGGGTTTTCTGGATCTTGTTATCCGTGAAGAAGAGGTTAATCGTTCCATTTTGTAGTTCCATCAATTACAGAGAGGCAGAGTGGTTGACTCGCCAGACATGATAAAATTCATGACTGTTTTATCGCCGCAAAGGCACACGAGCACACCCTTTCTCGCACCCCAAATCCCAGGACCCTAACTTTTCCGCACTCTGGTTCATTTCATCCCGCTAACACGGCCCACGCATGATCACTCAACTCCTGAGCAGTGGATCTGCCATTTGGGAGGGAACTACACAAAGCAGATGATCTGCAAAGAGGCATCGAGAAGGACTCACCACACACGTATGTCAGACCCATGGCTGCCATCCTGTGACACTGACAGGGAAATGTGTCCGAACATTCCATTTGTTGCTCAGAAGGTTACTTCAGAGAAGCCTGTGAATTTAAACAGGTTGATCCTGACTTCCCTTAGTGTAGCAGTGTCTGAGTAACTGGTTCACAAGAGCAATCATTAAGCAACGCATGTTTCTCCTCCGTCGCAAACATCATTCATTAGCGCTCTCTCTGCAGAGGATACACACGTGACAGCCATTAAAAACCATCTAGGCCGGGTGCGGTGGCTCATGCCTGTAATCCTAGCACTCTGGGAGGCCGAGGCGGGCGGATTGTTTGAGCTCGGGAGTTCGAAACCAGCCTGAGCAAGAGCGAGACCCCGTCTCTACCAAAAATAGAAAGAAATTAATTGGACAGCTAAAAATATACAGAAAAAATTAGCCAGGCATGGTGGTGCATGCCTGTAGTCCCAGCTACTCAGGAGGCTGAGGCCGGAGGATCGCTTGAGCCCGGGAGTTTGAGGTTGCTGTGAGCTAGGCTGACGCCACGGCACTCACTCTAGCCAGGGCAACAAAGTGAGACTCTGTCTCAAAAAAAAAAAAAAACCATCTAATACTATACCGCATGAATACTAATAACATTTGCCATTCATTGAGCACCTGGTAGGCCTTCTACATACATAACATCCTTGAATTGTCCAAACAATCCTCCAAATTGGGAGGTCTAAGTAATACTGTCATTTCATAGCCGAGAATACAGGTTCAGACAGGATTAGTAACGGCCCCAAATCCCCAGTTAAGGAGTGGTAAGCCAGGACTAGAGAGGACAGGTTAGTGTGTCAAAAGCTTGACCTCCTGTGGTTATTTCTGATGTGACCAGAATTCAGTCCAGACCTCTGCTGGGTATAATGAAAAACAGAAATATAAAAGGCTTTATGCAATTCAGCATAAAAAATTTTAGCATTAAAAAAACATCCCTGGCCAGTCGCGGTGGCTCACGCCTGTAATCCTAGCTCTCTGGGAGGCCGAGGCGGGCGGATTGTTTGAGCTC
>CAUYSK010066173.1:0-13526 GCA_963575035.1 Avahi laniger
AAAAAGGATCACGTTTTCAGTGTTTAGATCTAGGTGGAAAGATGGGAAATGAGTTTGGAGCTGTAAATAAATGAATCAGGAAGTCTAGACTCTCAGATCCAGATCCCTTCCTTCTGCTACAGTCACGCGCTACCTTGTCCCGCGGCTATCTACGTACGGGTGGCGGTTTCCCCCGCTAGACCAAGCACCTAAGGTGAATGGGACATTGTTAGGTCGGGAGCCGAGAGAGAGACACATGAAGCCTCACGTGTAGCAAAATGCTGTTTATTTTGAGCATCAGGGTGCAGATGGGTGGAGGCCAAAGAGCATCCACCAGAGAAAAGGGGTGGGTTTTATAGAGGGTTTCTTCGGAGGGAGTAAGTAATTGGGCCAGAACAGCTGCTGTAATAAAAATTCTTTTAAACAACCAATTTCTGGGACCCCTGTGTCAGTCTCATGTAGAGATAAGGGAGCAGGTAGCTTCGTCCTTATCAGAGGCGATAGGAATGCTGGCTGCAGCTGTCTGTTAGATTTACAACGATCATGGATCATCCGGGGACTCTCCAGACTCCTGCGGCTATTGTTTTGCAAGCCTAAGTTTTCCATTAACAGTGTTCCGTCCTATAGATACTTTGCAGGTTCCCACCTGGAACAAACCTAACAGACGTGGCATCTCCAAAAGGACCTTGTGCCATCTCTCCCAGAACCCAGCACCGTGGCAGGGCGGGTGCTCGCCAAGAGCTGTTGGATTGGCTTGGAGGTCAGAAGCCACAGTGACCTCCTGGCAGCCGGGGAACAAGGAGCTTGAGGAGATGGGGTGAGGGAAGCACTTGGCATCCACTTGCTGCAAAAATCAGCCTTTTCACTTGTGAGTCCCAGAAGACGAGGCCTGGGGCATCTTGTGTCTTGGCCCCGGGAATTCTGGAGGAATTAGGTATTTGAGGCCATCATAGGGTGCCGATGCCGACCACAGAGGACAGGGCTCTGGTCCTGCGAGCTTGTGTCCTTGCTTTCCTGCCGAAGTTAGAGCTGGCCGGAGTCTAGTTCAAGCACGGGACTGGGGACTCGAGGCTCAGGAAGGCCAGCTCTGCCATCCTGGGTCAGGCAGATGCCCTCCCGGGGCCTTTTGTTTCCACTTTAATAAATCGTATCACCGCCAGCCGGCACAGCTGCTCACCACACTGTATCTGTTTCCTACCGCCGCTGTAACAAGTTGCCACGAACTTAGTGGCTTAAAACAGCACAAACTTATTGTCTTACAGTTCTGGAGGTCGGAAGTCTGAAATGAGTCCTACAGGGGCGAACAACAAGATGTCAGCAGGGCCATGTTCCTTCTGGAAGCTCTAGGGGAGAATCTATTCCTTGCTTTTTCCAGCTTCTAGAGGCTGTCCACGTCCCTTGACTGGTGACCACATGACTCCAACTCCTGCTTTCATCTTCATATCTCCTTTTGACTCTGACCCTCCTGCCTCTCTCTTATAATGACCTCTGTGATTTCATCAGCCCACCCGGATAACCCACATAACCTCTTCTTCTCAAAATCCTTAACCATATCTGAGGATTCGGTTGAAGTCTCTTATGTAGCTAGCTCTCCCCAACCTTTTCCTCTCTTCAAGAAAATTCAAACATTTCCTTAAATGTAGTCTTGTCATCTGCATGCACAGCTTTGTATTTTTAGTGTCTTTTTTGCTGAATGCAAGTCATTGAGGTCTAATACATGATGCAACCCCACGGCAGTCACCTCCAGGAAGCTTCCCTGGCCCCACCCCTCTCGCCCAGGCCAACATCTCACTCAGAGAGCACCAGTCCCAGAGTTGGGGTGAGAGGGAAGCATGAATCAGCCATCTCCTCAGGGAGAGAATGTCACCGTGCTAAGGGTAATGCTCCCATCCAAGTACTAACCAGGCCCGACCCTGCTTAGCTTCTCAGATCAGGCACATGCAGAGTGGTATGGCCATAGATGATGATTCTAATACACAACATGGTTTCTAAATGCCAGGCAACCCCCTCACCTGCTGCTCGGCAGAAGAAAGGGCAATCCGCTGCAAAGTCGGAGGAAACACCAGCTGAATCAGCTCTGTGGAGGCTCCGTATCACAGCCTCCCACGTGAGATTTTCACCTTACACCTTCACCTTGGAACTTGACCCTCACCTGAGAAGCAGGCCCACAGGAGGGGACTCAGCCTTGAGGCGTTGATAGGACTTAACCAAGAAGAATGGGAGGCATGGGTGGGGGGTGACAGGGACTTCCCTGCAGAGGGAACAGCACATGCACAGGGTGGTCTGGAGCATGTGGTTTTGCGGAAGTATCAGAAGAGACGAGGTCCAGTGGGGACCTGACCCCGAAGGTCCCTGTGTGCCATGCTGTAGAGTCTAGGTTTTCCCTGCATGTGATTGGGACAGTCAGCCTGAAGTAGGGGACGGGGCCGATTAACCTGCGTGGGAATTCTGGCCGTGGCACTTCTTGGCTGGTGCAACCCCCTCTTGGACCCCTTCTCCTCATCTCTAAAACCAACGTAACTCTTCTTAGGCTGTTGAGAGAACCAGATGAGATAATGTGTGTAAAAATTGCCTGGAACACTGAAAGTACTCACTAAATGACAGTCATACTCCTGTTTATTGTTATCGAAGGCATGCACCCAGGGGAGAGGCAGGAGCTTTCTTCCTGGTTCATTCCCAGGCACAGGGAAGGGAGAATTTGTAGCCCCAGAGGGCTGTGGGCAGACCCTTTCTTGGCTCACTCTGCAGAAGGTTCCAGGAAAGCAGGCACGGGTGGTGGGAATTTCCCGGCAGCTCAGCCTCCCAGGGAGCCGGAGAGAAATCCTGAACAAAGTCTTGCCAGAGGCCGGGACTCCCTCCCGCAGCTGCAAGCCTGGCCCGGTCCTCACTGCCCCAGCAGCAGGAAGCAAGTGTGGACGGGAGGGTGGGCAGGGGTGGCAGATGATCCTTGGTTTTAGGAACTTGGATCCTTCCTTACTCTGCATAGCTCAGGGCAGAATCCCCCACCCCCACACTTCCCCTCTCTCCATCCCCCCATGGCCGCATTGGCCCTGGCCCCCAGGAAACCACGTGACTTTGCGAGGCTGTCAGTCTCTGGAGGATTCTCCTGTTAGGTAGGAGGCTTACACATTCGACTGGATGTGAGGCAAAGCCATCTGCCCTCCCCCGGGCCCCTCCCCTGACAGGATTACTCATGTTTGCGAGAAGAGGCTCAGGGGCCAGGGCGCCTGGGGCAGCAGGTTCCCTGTGAACACAGAGCATCCTATTCATGGATGAAGGCTCAGAGCACTCGCCCTCAGGGAGTTGGCTGAGGCGCAGGGACACACAGGCAGTTAGTGGCAGAGCTGGGACCTGAGGCGGATTTGGTTCACCGTCCATTGCTATTGCCATCTCCCACCCCTGCCCACCATCAGGTCAGGAAGAACTCCCTGGTACCCAGTTCAGGACAGGCACCCTTGACTCCTCAGGTGGCCAAGGCCTGGGGGCTGGGGCTGGGGGAGACCCTCAGGCTCCGTGGTGGAGTGAGCAAATATTGGCTTTACCCTAAGACTTCTCTGTCAGGAACTCCACCCAGCCCCATCCTCAGCTCAACCCCCAGGCACAGGGACTTTCCTTCTCCCTTCACCTAAATCTCCAGTTCCAGGAGAGAGAGGCTAACTCACCATAGAGGGCTCCAAAGGGAGACCTCCCCCTTTTCTGGAAAAAATCAGGACCTTATTGTCTCTAAAGTGGGCATGATTGATGTCACAGGAATGCGTGCAGCTGCAAGTAATAGAAAACTTGACCAGCAATATCTAAAAGAAAAAGTTGTTTATTTTTCTCATATAAGAAGATGACAGCTCTGGGTTGTGGTCTTTCTGGTTCTTTTATTAATAGCTTTGCCCTCACGGTTTCAGGATGGCTGCTGCAGCCCCATACATCACATCCTCACAGCACGTTCCGAAGCAGGAAGCAGGGGGGTGATACCAGGCGAAGAGTTTCTCACCTCCCAGATTTGCCTTTATTGGCAAAGAACAGCTGTTTTTTAGTTTTCTTTTCTTTTCTTCTCTCTTCTTCCTCTCTCTCTCTCTTTCTTTCTCTCCATGAAGAATCATCCAGAAAGGGAAAGACTGTTTTCAAGAACCCAACAGCTGACCTCTCCTCACATCATTGGCCAAGATAGGTTATAAAGTCTCCCCTGACAAAGTCAGGAAGTATCTGGCCATCTCAGACTCCACAGTGAGAGGAAGACAAGAAGAGAGTTTTGGGAATGACCCAAAATACGTGCCACAACTGACCAGCTCAAGGACTTGGCTTTGTCAACTAGACTTAGGAATAAGTCTAACTCAAGGCTACGCCTCCACTACCCCCGACAATTTCTCTCCATTAGAACAGAACTAGATTCTCACCGGTGGTCTCTTTTCTCCAAGCCAGCCTTAACCACTGTGGGCTTATTTCTCACTCCTGCCCCGCAAAAGAGGCATCACCCTGCAGTGGTTGGATCTCAGGCTCTAGAGTCAGACAGACCTGCGTTCAAGTTCCAGTTCTGTCACCAAGGATGTGACCTTGAACAAGTTCCGTAACCTGAGTGTCCCATGAGTTCACTGAGAGGAATCAGTGAGATAAAAGATGCACTGTACTTAGCACCGTATCGGGCACACGGGAAGCAAATGTCAGCCATTGCTATCATCATCATTAACTTTAAACATTTTTATTTTTAAAATTATCATACAGAAAAAATGGCTTTTTTTGGGTGTACAATTTTATGAATTTTTAATACGTGTACAGTTTCATGTAAGTATCACCATAATCAGAACACAGAACAGGTCTATCATCCTCCCCAAAACTGCATCATGCTATCCCTTGAGCATCTCCCCTTCCACCATCATGACCCCTGACAACCACCCCTCTGTTCTCCCTCTGTGTGGCTTTGTCCTCAGCAGTGTCATATAAATGGAATTTACAGTATGTAACCTTTTGAGACTGACTTCTTTCGCTCAGCATAATGCCTCTGCGATTCGTCTAAACTGCTCTTGTATCAATAGTTCCTTCCATTTTATTGCCTAGTGGTATCCCGTTGTGTGGATGCACCATCACCGTGAACTTCGTACTGGGATAAAATTTACATCCCAGAAAACTCACCATTTTAAAATGTAAAATTTGATACATCCCAATTTTAGCACATTCAAAATGTTGTGCAATCATCATCACTATCTAGTTCCAGAACATTTTTATCACCGCAAAAGGAAACCCTGTATCTATTAAGTCACTCCCCATTGTCCCCTCTCTCCAGCCCCTAGCAACTACCAATGCCCTGTCTCTGTGGATTTGCCTATTCTGGATATTTCATATAAATGGAATGACACAATATGTGGCCTTTTGTGCCTGGCATCTTTCACTTAGCACAATGCTTTTAGGATTCGCCTTTCCATCTTGGGCCTGGCAGAATGGCTCCAGCAAAGAAGGCTGGGGAGAAGAAGAAGGGCCGTTCTGCCATCAACGAGGTGATAACCCGAGAATACACCACCAGCATTCACAAGCGCATCACGGAGTGGGCTTCACGAAGTGTGCCCCTGGGCCCACAGAAAGATCCAGAAACTTGCCATGAAGGAGACGGGGACTCCAGATGTTCATGTTGATATCAGGCTCAACAAAGCTGTCTGGCCACAGGAATAAGGAATGTCCCATACCGTATCCATGAGTAGTTGTCCAGGAAATGTGATGAGGATGAATTTTCACCAAACAAGCTCTATGCTTTGGTTACCTACGTTCCTATCACCACTTTCAAAAATGTACAGCCAATGTGGATGAGAACTAAGCACGGATTATAAGATACATCAAATAAAACTATAAAACTGCAAAAAAAAAATTTATCCATGTTGTAGCATCTGTCAATACTTCATTGTTTTTTAGGGCTGGATAAAATTCCGTGGTATTGATGTAGCACATTTTGTTTACTCATTCACCAGTTGATGGGCATTTCGGTTGTTTCAACCCATTGGCTATTATGAAAATAATGCTGCTATGAACATTCGTGTGTGAGTTTTTTTTAAACACTGTTTTCAATTCTGTTGGGTATAAACCTACGAGTGGAATTGCTGGGCCACATGCTAATTCTATGGTTAATTTTTTGAGGACTGCCAAAGATTTTTTTATAGTGGCTGCACCACTTTACATTCCTACCAGCAATGTCTCAAGGTTCTGATTTCTCTACATCCTTACCAACACTTGCTATTTTCTGTATTTCTAGTTCTAGCCACGCTAGTGGGAGGAAAGTAGTATCTCATTGTGTTTTTCACTTGCATTTCCCTAATGACTAGTGATGCTGAGCATAATGTTCTTACTGATCATTGTATGTCTTCTTTGGAGAAATGTCTATTCAAGGCTTTTGCTCACATTTTAATTGAGTTGTTTGGGGTTTTTTTTACTTATTTGTAAGAGTTCTTTATATATTCTGGATCCTAGACCCTTATCAGATATACAATTTGCAAATATTTTTCTCATTCTGTGGGTTGTCTTTTTACTTTCATGACAGTGGTCGTTGATGCACAAAAGATTTAAATTTTGAAGTCAATTTTAGCTCTTTTTTGTCTTTTGTTGCTTACTTATGCTTTTGGTGTCATATCTAAGAATCCATAGCCAAATCCAAGGTCATGAAGATTTACCCCTATGTTTTTTTCTGAGAGTTTTATAGTTTTAGCTCTCACATTTCGGTCTCTGATCCATTTCGAGTAAATTTTATCCACAGTTTGAGGTAAGTGTCTTTCTTTGTTTTGCACATGGTTATCCAGTTGTCCAGGACCATTTATTGAATGATCATGGCACTCTTGTTCAGAATCAATTGACATCACATGCATAGGTTTATTTATCTCATTGATCTATACCATTGACTTCTAAGGCATGAGAGAAAGAGCCCAGTGAACACATGTCCTACTCCTTAGAGAGACTAGTAATGCAGAACACTCTTCTCACTGGACTGGAGTGACTTGGGCAGAATTTGGGGTTCATGATAGATTTTGATCCAAAATATCCTCTCTGAATCTTGAACATTGGTATGACCTCAGTTTCTATTTTATTCCCAGAGGAGAAACTCTTCTGGGGAGGTGGCGATACACATGCTGAAAACTGCTTCTCCCTTTTCATCCTAACCAACTCTTCAAGTCAGATAAATGCAAATTGACTCTACAAGGTTTTGGTCTAGAAGTCACTTTCCCTGGGGAAGAAGGTAGCCTCCCATCCTGTCGATGCTCTTCCTGTCAACTTCTCATAAGTCCTCCTAAAACAAAAGGCTCTGAGTCCAAACGTATGGTTTGGGGGAGAGAAAAATGCTTGGTCCCCTGGGTGGTGGCAAATGGAAGGCGCTGAGGCGCCGATGGCTGGTGTCTGGGGAACAGTACTCGGTGTCGGGCTCTCCTGTGCTCTGTGACCCACAGCGTGCAACCATCTGGTCAGGCGGTCGGGCCGCCAGTGCTCCCCCTCCACCACCCCCACATCTGTCACGGGACAGAAAAAGCTGGTGCTCGTGGGTGGGACGGAGAATTTCAGAGAGAAAGAGGGAGACTGAGCAGGAGAGGGGGGCCGTTTGTGGCCCTGAATAGCATCTTTCTTTACACTATTTTCTTCCTCCAGATTGGTTTGGAGGCACAGCCCAGCTGCTGCCTGGGCTCCTGTTCAAAATTGTCACCCATGGGCCTGTCCCTTCTTAGCACCAGTAGAGAACAGAGAGCAGTGGCCTCCAAGTCCCAGGAATGTCTTTTCTGACTTTGTTCTGTCCTTGTATCCATTCCCAGGTGTCATTAGGGTGGGTTCTAGGGCAACTGCTCATCTGAGAGAAAGAGAGAGAAAGAAAGAGAATCCGTGGCCAGGCTTCCGAGCCTTTCTAACACCTCTCAAGCCCTCAGGGGACACACCACGGCAGGGGCACTGCCGAGCGGCCCAGTGCTGTGGTCCACGGGGCGGGGGTGGCGGGCTCATGCCTTTGGCTCAGGGGGAGTAAGCTTGTTCTGGGACGCAGGGTAAAGCAACCAGGGTAGGGGTGGGGGCCCCTGGCCAGCTGGTCTGGTGTCCCTGCTGGTGCTCATTTTCACTTCCTCTGGAATTCCCGCACACTTGACCTCAGAGGCTTCTGCAATACGTGTGTATCCTAATTCCCCTGGGGTTTTCTGAGAAGTAAGGTTACACACAGAGTTAGAGCTTTCTGACCCAGGAAGGCACAGGTTACGATCCCAGCAAGGCTGACAGCCAGAGACACAGAACACACTGAAACCAGGGGAGTGAGTTAGAAAATATGTACCCTAACCAGGATTTGACAACAGCGGAGGATTTGACTGGCATTATGAGTTCTAGTCCCAGCTCTGCCTATAGCCCAGACCTCGAGCAGGCCCTAGGCCATGGCCTCCTGAGCTTAGTGTCCTCCGAGTCCAGCCACGTCCACTCTGAGACACCTCGGAGCAGTCCAGCTCTGTGCGAGGTCCTGGTAGAGACACAGAGGGAGCTGGGGGTGGTCCTCGCCTTCCAAGGACACGCAAGGACAAGTTCCACACTGCAGGGGAAGGGGAGGAGGGAATAGGGAGGACACAATTGGGATCAGCAAGCCCCAGGGTGAGAATGAGGTGATGGGGGAGCCTTTCAGAGGAGGAGGAAGGGGCCTTCGCGGCAGGGGCAGGGTATGCGGAGGAAAAGGCGCCTCTGGGGAGGGGCGGGGTTCATTCTGGGGCAACGGGAGGGAAGGTCGGAGGCTGTGGGAGACACGGTAGGTACCCCACCCAGGTCCCTGGCACCAGCAGGTGCACCCACTCCCCAGCACCTGTGAATGTTGGCTGCTGCTGGCTCACGGAATTGGCTTCGGCGGAAGAAGCCACTTTGTCATTGCTGCCCCCCAGCCAATGACTGTATGGGACAGGGTAACAAAGGCCCATCCCCTCACCTCAAGGCGGAATAACTTGTGTTATTCACACTCCAGAGCTCCCCAGGGAGCAGGCTGAGGTCAGAGCAGAGCTGAAAACAGCTTGGGGTGACTCCTGCGCCTGCCCTAGCCAGCTCACCCACCCCGTGGCTTTTGTCCTGGGCCCTCTCCCTCAGTGAACCATGAGTGACAGAATCTCCATCTCAGGTTCGGCCTCTAAGGAGCGTCACTCCATGAGGGACAGCACAAGGCAGAGTTAAGGGGACCTTGGGTGCAAGAATAACTAGAAGGGCTTGTGGGCCGCTCAGACAGAAAGAAACCTGGCTCCTTCAAGCTGTTCCCATCTATCACTTAAGTTCAGCAAGCCAAGTGGGCCCACCCACTTGTCCCAGCCTGGGGTTCCCTGGGTCCCGGCCCCACGCAGACAGAGAACTTCCAGTGGATTTGCTCACAGGGGCTGGAAGTCTTCTGGTTTAGGTAAAGGACAGTGGCAGGTGTGGGCCCTCCTGCCCCAGGACCACCTCTGTTGGGGGAAGACTCCGGTCTGCCTGACCCCACCCATAGGGAAAATGTCAGCTTCCAGCGACAGAGACAGTGGGCTGCCTCTTTCTTCACAAAATCAGCCCCTCAGGAGGCGTTTGTGAAGGGGAAAGCTGATAAAAGGAAAAGCCATCTCCTCCCCTCGGCTCTAAGCCATCTTCTTCCTCTCTTCTTCCTAATCCAAGTACCACCCTCCAATTCAACAGACGCGGGCCGAACATCCACCAGGTGCCCGGCGCCGTTGTAGGCGGTGGCACACAGCAAGGATCCGGAGAGCGAGGTCCGACTCTTAGAAAGCTCACGCTCTAGTCCGCGGCGGCTGGAAAAGGTCACTGTGTTAGACAGAAACAGCACTAACCACGACAAAGCCTAATGGTGATGGCGCAGAGAGACCGAGTCTTGGGAAGATGAGCCCCTTCAGGTAGTGGTCGGGGACGGCCACTCGGAGCCAACACTTGAGCTGAGCCCTCAGTGCCAAGAAGAGGCCAGTCCAGCAAAGATTTGGGGGAAGAACACCTGGGCAGAGGGAACAGCAAATACGGAAGTCCTAAGGTGCCCTGAGCACATCAGAATCCGGGGGTGCAGGGAGATCTCTGGGGAATCTTGGGGCCGTTTTGCTGTTCCATCTGGTTCCCTGCAGGGACAGTCATGGGAGCAGATCTTTCACGCCCGCATGAAGCTTTTGACGCAGCAGAGCTCTTGGCCTCTCCCAGTCGGCAAGCTAGGGTTTTAATAGTGACCCTTACATTTCACAAGGACAGAAAACAACCTTCTGTTTTCTTTTTAATGCCTCCTGGAGCCAGGTATTCCGGTCACTCACTGTACAGACGGCCCGTCTCCCGCCTGTCGAGGATGAGGGTGATGAAACTTCCTCTCCAGGTAAAAATGCTTCAGTTTATTCCTCTTTGAACACACGGATATATTGAACATTTACAAATCCAAACAGTCTTTTTTGGCAAACACTTCTGAGGGCAAAGGGAACAGGGCTTTGCTCTCTTCTCACAGGAGGTGCGGAGCCAAGCGAGGTACACATTAACCTTGCAGCAGGCTCCCCGCCAGGGCCGGCTCCCACAAAGTTGTTTGTTGTTTGTTTCTTCAAAACATGCCAGCTGAACATATTATTAATATTAAGGATTCATCCCGGTCATTCTACTCCCTCGATCCTCTTTTCCTCCTAGGATTGTGTGTCTCTGGCCAGCAGAGTTGAGACATGAGACCATTGATTTACTTAAACAGATTTGCTGACCGCTGCTTGGAAAACACGCCACCCCTCATTAGGATGCTTTTAGCTTTCAGAGCCACAGAGCTTCTGCTCTCATCTCCCCAAACGAGAGGCAGGAACAGTGCCCAGGAGAGAGTTGACTCTCTCGCCCACAGCATACAGCCTTATGTTTGCTCCGGAGTAAATTAAATATTAAATAAATGTTTATAAGATGCGTGGATGGGTGGGTAGCTGGACAGGTGACTCTTCTGTCTTTCTTAAGAAGAAATGATCCTTCAAGGGCCACCAGCAGCTGGGATTGGATTCTCCCCAGGCCCCAGCATTGGTTGTAAGTGTAGACTGTTCCGTCCCACCCATCCTTTCCCCAGGGACAGAACAGGGGTGTCCTCCTGCCAGAGAGCCCTCTGACCCCTTCATCTTCTCTGACGGTGACTCTCCAGAAATGCCTCTCTATCTGCAGAGTGTGGCTTTGCATGAACTTGGATCCCGCAGATCTCCTAAAGAGCACATGCCTCCAACGCCTGATCTCTGAGCTGGAACAAAGGGCTTTGTTGTCGGGTGGAAGCCTTCCACAGCCCCAGAGCCAGCCCTGTGTCTGCCCCTAGAAATGCTCTGCCTGACGCCATGTTATGCTGGAGAGGCTGGGATTACCTTAGCAGGGAGGGCCCTGGGCAGGGTGAAGGAAAGGACGTGATTCCCCTGGGGAACGGAGTATAAAATCCAGAAATAGCCTCCATTGCCTATGGAAAGCTGACGTAGGATAAAGGCAGCACCCCAAGTCATGCGGAAAGAATGGGTGATTTCTAAGTGATGTTAGGATAGAAGGAGAGCCCTGTGGACTCAGAAACAATCGGAGGTGTTCCTTGTGCTGGGTACCAAGATGCATTCCAGAGGGATTGGAGATTCAAATGTAAAGATGAAACCACACAAGCACTGAAAGAAAATATGGATAAATGCTCCTATAATTTGGAGTGGGAAAACTTTCCTAATCCTGACTCAACATCTAGAAGCAATAAGGGCAATGATGAACAAATTTCAAGGAACTGTAATTTCGTGTGGCAAAAAAATTAAAAGAAATTTCTAAAAATAAGCAAAATTAAAAGGACAAATGACAGACTGGTAAAAAAAAAAATTTACTGCCTACATCACGAAGGGTCAGTATTCTTAGTATATAAACAGCTTCAAATATCGATTAAAAGGCCAACCACCTGATAGAAAAATGCATTAAAAATAGGAACAGTTTACAGAAAAATAAAGGCAAATATTTCAAAACTATATGGAAAGACACTCAACTTCACTCATAGTAAAAGAAATGCTAATTGCCTCAAGGAACTATTTTTTGCTGATCAGATTGGCCAAAACCCAAAAGTTTAACAAAATACTGCACTGTCTTGTCCGTCCAGGCTATGAGAAAACCAGCATTCTCACACTTTGCTGGTAGGAATGTGAAATGGTACGATCTCTGGGGAAGGGAATTTGACAACATCCAGCAAAACGACATACACATTTGCCCTTTGATCCTGCAGTCCCACTTCTATGAATCTATCCTAAAGACATACTGCAAACGATACAAAAAGACACCGGGACATGGCTATCTATTGTAATAGCCAAAGCCTGGGAAAAAGCCAAAAGTCCATCAATAAGGACCTTGAGAAAGAAACAATGGCGTGTCCACACAATGGGGTACTTTGCAGCCGTAAGAACAAGGAAGATCTCTACAAACTAATACAATGCGATCCTCAGGACACCTTGTTAAAAGAAAAAATAAAGGTGTAGAAAAGTGTGTCTAATGTACTGTTTATCTAAGAAGGAGAGATACAAATATAAATATAAATATATGAATATATATTTTCTTATAATTAAAAAATAAACATTGGTAGTTTAAACAAAAAGAAGGAACAGGGTAGCAGGGGGCAAAGAATAGACACTAGGTCCTTCTAATTATATCTATTTTATACATTTGACTTTGACCATGCACATAGTTTAAATAATCATAAAACTAAACTAAATTTTAAAAAGCAATTCCTAAAAATTAAAAGCAAAATGAAGTAGATGCTCCTAACTGTGTAATGAGTTAGTAGCACAAAACACACAGAGAACAAGCACATTAATTGGACTATATATTCCTAGTGGCATTTACTTTAAAAAGAAAACTAGAAAACCAAAATAGTAAGCTGTTTTCAATATGGAATCTCAAATGAACCTAACAGTCAAAACGATCTTGAGGAAAAGCAAAGCTGTAGGCCTCACATTTCCTAATTTCAAAACATATTACAAAGTCATGGTAATCAAAAGAGTATGATATTGGCATAATGATAGATATGTAGACCAACTGAATAGAACAGACAGCCCAGAAACAAATCCTCATGTAATGTTTAAATCTTCCTTTCCCCATTGTGTGCCAAGACTACACAGTGAGGAAAGGATAGTCTCCTTTAACAAATGGTATTGGAGAAACTAAATATCCACATACAAAAGAATAAACATGCACCCTTATCTTATACCATACACAAAAATCAACTCGAAATGGATTAAAGACCCAAACAAGGCCGGGTGTGGTGGCTCATGCCTGTAATCCTAGCTCTCTGGGAGGCCAAGGCGGGTGGATTCTTGGAGCTCAGGAGTTCAAAACCAGCCTGAGCAAGAGCGAGACCCCATCTCTACTAAAAATACAAAGAAATTAATTGGACAGCTAAAAATATATATAGAAAAAACTAGCCGGGCATGGTGGTGCATGCCTGAAGTCCCAGCTACTTGGGAGGCTGAGGCAGGAGGATCGCTTGAGCCCAGGAGTTTGAGGTTGCTGTGAGCTAAGATGACGCCACAGCACTCTAGCCCGGGCAACACAGTGAGACTCTGTCTCAAAAAAAAAAAAAAAAAAGACGCAAACATAAGAACCGA